>VXBU01011913.1:15185-30590 GCA_013400315.1 Bombycilla garrulus | reverse complement strand
TTTTTTTTAAACACATCCAGGGACGGTGACTCCACCACCTCCCACCTCCCCAGGCAGGCCACTCCTGCACTTTATCACCCATTCCGAGAAGAAGTTCTTCCTAATGCCCAACCTATATTTCCCCTGGGGCAGCTTGAGACTGTGTCTCCTCATTCTGTCAGCTGCTGCCTGGAGAAAGAGACCAACTCCCACCTGACTACAGCCACCCTTCAGGAAGTTGTAGAGAGTGATAAGATCACCCCTGAGTCTCCTTTTCTCCAGGCTAAACAATCCCAGCTCCCTCAGTCGTGGCTCACAGGGCTTGTGTTCCAAGCCCCTCACCAACCCATCACCGGACGCCCCCGGATGTCCCCTTCCCTGCCGCTGGAAGCGCCGGGCAGCTGCGCTCCTTGCGAGCCGGACACTGCCGGGGCGGCGCCGCCCCCTGCCGGCCGCCGCCGCCTCTGCAGGCCCCGGCCCCGGCCCTCTGCCCTGCCCAAGCAACTGGTGCAATAGCTGACCCGAGAGATCCACTTTGAAACGTGATTGAATCTTCTTAGCTTGAAAATACACGAGAAATTTTAACTGCACTACAGAAGAGAAATGTAGTGGGGAAAAATAATATCTGAAACTAAACTTCAAAGAAGAGGTTAAAATGGGACCTCAAGATAGGTAAGAATATTTAGTATTCTAATGCAATTATTTGCATTGTTATTTATCACTTAAAAAGGCTTTCTTAAGATCCAACAAAGAAAGATAATTTAATTGACAAGTAATAACACTGGAACATAATTTCCAAAACTGTTGATGGTACAATTTAAACACTCAAGAGTAAAAAATACAATACCAATCAGCTTACTTTCTGCAGAAATTAGCTGGTACCTAGTGGCTGAAGTACAGTTTGATGGGTATGTGTTTGTACCAACAGACTATCCAAGCCCAGAGACACCTCTTGTAGGTGTTTTAACTGTGTGTCTTTCCTCCAGCATCGGCCAAGGCTTAGGTGAGTCCTGTGTCAGTGCTGAGACCTGGCCTGGTGTACTGCAGTGTCTGTTCTCCCCAGCTTCTCTCTGCTGTAGTATTGTAGCACAATGAGGTTCACTGAGGATGAGGTTTGTTAACTTGTGCTCCTACTGCCTGCTTGCATTCTGTCAGGAGACCAAGGTATAAGCTTGGTATAGTTCTTGATCCCTTTTTTATATGTCTCTCGTAAATTACATTACATATTTCAGGGAAGAATAGTCTCTTTTTAAGTGAGTTGAGAGCATTATGGAGAGAAGATTGCAATACACTTAGGAAAGCAAATAGTTTGTGGTTCTTTGTTTAATGAAATGGAAAACAGATATGAAAACAGATCTGTGTTGTGAATAAGGCTTCAAGTTCCACTAACTTTCATAAGAATGCATATATAGTGCATTTGTGGCCTGCTCTGACATTCATTGCAACTGACAGCATCCCCCTGATGACAGCCTTGGAATGAATTCATGAATGGATGGTTTGAATGATGACATATCCAGGGAAGGATATGGAAGTCAGAGCCTGATGCCCTTTGATCATCAGCTATGAATAATATAAAAAGAGGGAGAAAAAAGACATAAATAATAATAGTGCTGGGCATAAATATGGCCCGAGGCAACAATTTCATTCCGAAGGTTGTAGATGCTGCTTCACCTCAGGTGTGCAGAAATAGCAGATACATATTTTATTGGTTTGTTTCTATGTGGTGAACACTGGTAGATAATAACTAACACCTGCACAATTTAAATAAACAAGAAAATGCCAAATTGCAGCAGGATTTTTCAGAAGTGCTCAGCCTTTGCTGGGTTTATTCACTGAAGTGAATCATAAAATTCCTGCCAGTCTCTGCAGACACAAAGCTTATGCATTGGGAATCAGATCCCTTTAAATTCTTCCTCCTTAAACTAAAACAACTGTCATTAAAAGCTGTCAGGAGAAAACCCCATAGAACTATTTTTATCAGAAAAAAACCCCCAGTTTTTATTAGAAAAATCAGTTTTGCTGAAATTAGAATAAATTGAAGCTTCTGAGATTTCAAATGGGAAATTAAAGACTATAGCTTAATTATTCTGAATATGATATTCCAATTATTTATTTTAGAACATACTCTTTATAGTAGTTTTAAAAACTAAGTCAAAGCAATGCTGAAGTTTGTAACAGCACACACTATAGCAGAAGTCTTCTGTTTTTTATCACTTATGATACGGTTCATTATCTCTTTCATTTCTTTTCCTACATTAGTCCTGGGTCACCCACTGAAAAACATGGAGGTATTCTGACTTTGAACCTGGCTGGGTACTGAAGAAGACAATTATTTTTACAGCCATTCCACCATTCTTTACTGAAGCTGAAAAATGTAGCAAATGAAAGCTAGCAGAAATAAAAATTATCTAATTACTAGAGGAGTTAGAGAGAGATGTGCTTGCTTCTGTCATATTCTTGAGTGGCAATAGGCAAGATATTAATTTTCCCAGCTGGTCACCAATTTTGGTCTTCATTTCAGTGTGCCTGATATCAGTTCTTCGGTCTTGTCTATAGAATCCCAGAATCTGGTTATGTTATCCCAGAGGTTTTAAAAGTTTTCAAATAATTAAATTTTCAATGGTTTGTGGTTTTTTTTTTTTTTTAAATAGAACTTGTGTGACATTTCCCTGCTTCTAGAATAGCAGATCTAACCTTTTAAATTTCACTAGTAAATTGCACTGCTTTAATTTAATTAATTTTATTGTAATTTCCATTACTTTAATAGACTGTAGTAAATTCAGACTTCAATTATTTGATTTTAAAAGGAAAAGTGCACACTAACTATTTTTATTAATTAATTCCCAAACTAATCATTGATATTATCCTGAAGGCATCAGTTCCCAGCTCTCTTACCTGGTGATTCTCTTTGTCCTGGTGACATAATTTCTAACTTTGCTTCAGGTTGCATGTTCCATTTCTGAAACTGATTTTGTGTATGACTGGGAGATGGGAATACCTGTTTCTAAACTATGAGACTTAAGCAATTTTTAAGAAAGAAAAGTAAACTTCTTTTGTTTATTGCTTTTCTAGAAATAATTTCCATGCAAAGTATGTTTTTAATTGTTTCTGTTCTCTTGAATCTTGATTGTTGAATTTTTCATTGAAAAATATATTTGCAATGCAAATTATGTGTCATTAAAACACTGAAAAACATACTAAACTAAATACTTACATTAGTATTAACACAATTAATTGTACCATTCCTGTTTATAAGATTCACATTTGGATTTAAAAATTAATTTAGTCAAGTCTTCATTGAAGCATTTAGTTGTGAAATAGTCTCAGAAATAACTAAAATGAAAACTTTATGTTGAGGTATGTGTATACAAAAATATTTCTACCAGTTTCCTTTTACTGTTTGCCTTCATGGAACTACTTTAGTACTTTTTAGTGGAGAACACTGCAGACTCACCAAGTTATTTTGTCCTGAGCCGTTTGAGTGAGGATGTAGCATTACCCAGAAAAGGCAGCCTTAGCTTAGGCAGTGGGTCCAGCATCTGGCTGAGAGAAAGAAGATTTTAGCAAAGTAAAAAATAAAATGGAAGGAGAGAAAAGTGGATGCAATTAAGTTTCTGCCTTAGAAATTACAGAGAACATGAGTAATAGATTTAAGCAATTAATCCTTCACTCATTTTTTTTAATATTGAACCAAATGAATCTTTTATCAAATTTACTTGCCTGCAGCATCAGCTCCAGTGGATTTAATGTCAACATCTATTGGAGGAGATAATGGGCAGACTTTATAAAAATTACTCACTGAAAAGGAATTAAATGTATGACAGCAGTATAATTTGTTGCTGAATGTGGCTGCCTACGAAGCCTTTGGTGCTTTTGTCATACACTAGAGATTAAAAGCTCAAATTCTGTGACAATGGGATCATGCAAGCTTCTTTGATAACTGATCAAGTGGTCTGTGACTTGCCTAGCAAGAAAATCTCAGGCACTTCCAGAATCAAGGTTAAAACTAAACATGTCATTACACTTTATCACATAAATAACAACTAAAAAGCACCTCAAAATCTTTTAGGAACATTCTTGAAAAAATCATAGACAATGTCCAAAAAGACCATCAGAGTGACAGTACCTCAGGAGCAGAAAGACAAAATGTATATTGTCCATTCTGTCATAAGGAAGACCAGACATGGGAGTGATTATACATGCCATAGCATGAAATAATACCTCACATATGGTAAAGAATATGTGAATCGTAAAGTGGAAAAGAATCACTTTGAGCCATATGTTTCTCTCTGGTATTAAACTGCACAGGAGAACAAAATAATTAAAAAATAATGTATTTTTGAAGCACAGCCATTCAACTATGTTCTCCCACTGCCTTTGTATACTACTCAGAGCAGGCATGAGAACTTATAAAATACTTTGAACTGTGCTAAAGAAAGAGGTTCAAGCATTCCCTGTGCAGGAACAGGCAACAAAAGAACAAGGATGGGCAGGGCACAGACCCCTGAGTAGTTCACAGTTTCCGTAGAACATGAGTCAGGCAAGCAGGATGCCATCTTAGCCTAAATAAAGGCAGTGACAAAACTGCCATTGACCTAACAGGGCCAGAATTTCTTGTCTCATTAGGCATCCTAAAGTCCCTCATCCTCCTGGAAAAACTGTGCAACTGCTGCTGAAGCATCACCCTGGGCTGGTGCCACTGTACCTCACAGCTCTTCTGACAGCATCTGTGGATATGATAGGATACTGTATGGATCATATTTGGAATTGGACCACCTGTACCCCACATTTTGTGTGTGTGTATTGTAGATGGTGTTCGAAATATGGCAAGTATGGCACTGTGGGGATCCAATCACTTGTCAGCCCTTCTTTTCCTGTCCATTTTTTTTTAAACAGCCTATTGGCCATTGTTTTTTTTACACCAGATGTAATACAGTTAGTTTTCCCCTTGGAGCAAAACCCCTTGAATCCCTTAGTTTTGCTGCTTTCTTTACAATGTAGCCAGAGAAACGTGAAATCTGGAAGAAATGCTTAATTCAAAATCCGTATGTTAGCAGAAGACTGGACATGTGACAGTTCTGCTTACACAGGAAGCAGACAAAGGCATGATGATGCATCCCAATATAAGGAAAGCTGTGTATCTTAACATCCTTTAGAAACAAGTGCAGTATATTGAGTGATAAAGCTAAAAAAGGAGAAACTTTGCACACTGAGGTGATCTGAAACACCAGAAAACTACACCATGAAAATAAAGAACTTATAATTAGGGCCTTTTACATTCTCTAATTGTGAAATACTCCTTCCCCAGAAAATTATTTTCTACCACATAAGTTTTGATTTCTCTGCTTCCTGGCCGTTCAAGTGGCACTTTTTGTGTTCTGTTCATGTTTATTACACTTGTTAAGCCTAATTTATCATATATCAGGAAATAAAATATTTTGCTGACTTTAAATAAAATCTTTTGCTGTCTTGGCATGGGGCAGACAGACTAAGAGGTAGCTTTCATGTGGCATTGGATACAGAGAATCAAAACATCTGGACTGAGGACAGTCCTTTTTGTAATGACAGGTAAAGGAGTTGAGCAACTGAATGCCAGAGGATGTAATCCCCAGCACTCAGGGAAGAAACCTAAGAGAAGAAATGCAGTAACAGATGTAGAAGGATAGGGTGCTGGCAAAGTCAAAAACTATGAAAAGATCCAATCAGCAAGGGCATATGACATGTCTGGAATTAAACACAATAATTACAAGCCTTTTTAATTGAAATAAACATCTTTCACATTTACGTAATGACGTTTGGAAATAATCTAATTAAAATAGGATATTCTGAGAAAATAAAAGACTTCTGCATCTCTGCAGAAGGTTGTTGCTGCTTTTTAACTGAAAGCGGTAGGCATTCCAGAGGACTTCTGAGATGGTGTATATGGCAAATAGTGACATACAAATGGACTATACTGCTTAGAATGCTCACCACTGGAATTTCTCTTTGTCATATTAATTGCTGGAGATTCATGTTTTTCTCAATAGCCAGTACCAGAAATATTTTCACACAAGTGGTGGGTTGGTGAGAACAAGGAATAGCCTTTTTAGTTCCAAACTGCACAGGCAGCACCCGAAACACAGTGAGAACAGCCATGTTGTAGCCTATTTATTAATAGGTTAAAGTACTCCTTTAAACACAGCATGTTCTTGAATTGCATGGTTCATGCAGTACTGAGTACTCCACAATGAGTACCAAATAGGCAAAGCATAGCAGGTATGTGAATACAAATAAATTCAATACAGAAACCCAGAGAAGGAAGAGATTCAGTGGAGTAGCTGAATTTGTATGTATCCTCAGCAATCCATTCATTATGTAAGTTACAGCACTACAGCATTACCAGCTGTCAAAAAGAGAAGAATAATGTGAGATTATGGGAAAGCTGAAAGTAAAACATGAAATCTGAGAGCAACAGATGGATAATGAGAGTGCTAAAATGTATATATTATCTACAAGATGTATTTAGAAAATTTTGGTGTAAGTTCTTCAGAAAATCCTAATGACAACTGCAGATAGATTTAAAAGAGACCTGACTTCCACATTTCACAGAATGAATGAGGGAACTTGTACAGCCAACACAATGTCAAGATGAATGATGTAAAATTATATAAAAATTGTGGAACTGTGCATAGTAAAATGTTTCCTCAGGGAAGGAACAAGGAGTAATAGGTTCTACAGCACAGCTTCAGTAAATGATAATTTAAGTAGGAAATGGCCCAAAGAGTTAGTAAAAAACCCATGGAAAGCAAATAAGTGTTATTAAAGAAAGCTAAAATGAAATTTTAAGGCAGTGTTATAAAATAAATATCATAGCATCATGCAAAATACATGGAAACAGAGTGTTTTCATACAACAATTCAGCTTCATACATATCTTTATATTCTTTCCTTTGATAAAAATAGGTCCAGACATATCTAGGAATGGACATGATGTTGTCCTACAGCTGAGGATAAAGGAGCATGAAAAACTTGCCTGGGTTAGAGCATTAAAAAAATTGTGTTTTAAGACCTATTGGATACTGGTTTTATTGACATTGAACAATATTCTTGATATCAAAGGTTTTTAAATATTTTATAAATAAAATCAAAACATAATTTCTATATTATGTACATTCAGTTACATATGTAAAATATAGATTTAAGCATTAATTTGAAGGTATCATCTTGGTCAATATAAGATACTGCTGGCTTCTTCATATGGTTTACAACAAATGGCATATGTACACTAGGTTGCAAATATGCAAATGTATGATATTGAAAACTCTCATTAAAGTAAATAATAATAGCTATTTAAAATCTTAGCTGGCAAAATTTCCCTCCTATATTTTCTAGATGATTTTCCAATTAATTTCATTTCGATTTGTGAATAATTAACATTTCAAAAAGCTGATCTTATGTACAATTCAATTTGGACACTTGGATGGCAAGGAACACATTTCAAAAGACTCATTTGAAAACTTTGATTTATCTGTCTTTACCGTTTTATTTCTTGAAGCTTGTTGTAGGGTTAATTCAGTTTCCCTGAGTACCAACCATAAGGTAAGGCCTGTACTCCTCTTGTGCCCTAACTGCTATGTGTTTTCCTTTTTTGGCTGTAAATAAGGTTGTTGACTTTAAAATTATAACCTTTCTTTTATGGCCTAATTTCACTGATTATGGTCGTATTTTCATTAATTTTTTATATCTGTGCCTGTTTCAGGGCACATTTAAAGGTCTGATAATACATGCCCACCTTGTTTCTCTTATAGTATGACATATTTCAAAATTACTTAGTCACATACTGCTTTTGCTTCCAGACTGAGTACTGAATTGGCATTACATTTTTTGCTTGGCTGACTCTGCCACACAGATAACTTCCTTTTAGGACATTTTCTGTTTGTTTATAGCACATAATAGAAGTCATCCAGCATTTAATTCTGCTTGTGCTATATAATTTTGCATCTTCATTATCTGTAACCAAATACCATTCACAGTAACAAAGACATCACTTCAAAAAATCTAGCAAGAGGACAAATGATAGCCTGGGGAGTGCCCTGGAATGGAATTCCTACTTTGCTTTTCTATAACATTTTCCATCATCATTCTTGAAGTACTTCTACAAAGATGAATCATTATTTCAATTTGCGCATGGGGGAAACTGAGTCACCTGAAGAGGAAGTAATTTGCCACACAGCAAGTCAGTGGCAGAGCCAAGGGCAAAGAACAAGGCCCTTCATTTCCTGCTTGGTGCCCTCATGACATTAACTAAGTTTACAGCTCTGCCACAGTCTTCTTTATGACCTTAGGTAAGACCTTTTGGGTCCTTTATTCTCCTAACACTGAAGTGCATGCTTAATTTAAGCTTGTTTTTTTAATGATCACAACTGGATGAAAACTCTCCACTAATACATCAGACATATTACAGGGATGGTTCATCCTTTCTCTCAGGTACTTTGAAAGGGAGAATTTTTTGTTCAGCATACTGCTAAATTAGGTAATGTTTTATTTTTCATGCTGTGTTTAGTTTTGCCCAGAAAGTTCTCACAAAGACTAATTCTAGCCACAGGAAACTTGTGTCTGTAGATGAAAGAAAAGGGCGAGTTAGAGAAGCCTCTGTTCTGTTGCTCAAAGGCTACAATACCTGTGTTTTATGGGCCCCAGTTCTTCAGATTTGCAAATACTATTTTCCTTTTCCATAGACATCTGGAGAACAACTGTTTGCACTCCTGACAAACTCAGGGTGCAGATGAGAGGAGAACGCACTCCTCCACCTACTGCTCCCTACACAGTGGATGAATGAAAGAAAACACTTCCTCCCTTGCCCTACCCATTTGCACATGGAGCTCCTCCAAATATTTCCTCTAGGTTTCCTTGTGTTTTTACTGTCCTACAAAGTCTCATGGGGTACAAAGCAGGCATTTTAGTATTTGGCTTTTAAGTTGTTCAGTATTACTACTTTCACTGTTCTGTCTTCTTTCTTCCGTTCCCTTTAACTTTCTTACTTCTTTTTGATACTCCTTTTGCTGTGTCTACTGTGACTTTCTGTTTCATTTCTATTTGTATTTTTTTCCCTTTTTATGCTATGTTTCCATGAGAAAAGGGAGGTGTTCCACTCTAGGCCAACTCATCATAGAGGCATGGAGAGAACTGGCAGAAATCATTGCTCATGTCTGGCTGTGCAGGGAGAGGACTAGGGTTTTGCTGCTGTGAGGATTTCTCAGAAGTTATATTGGAGCTGTTCCAACAGTTTACAGTAAAAGGACTGCAGTTCTAATGCAAGTTCAGCAAGGTGAAGGCCATCTTTTTCAGGTACAATAACAAATCGTGTCAGATGTGTCTCTGGTCTGAGAAACTAAACCTTTGTATAGGATGCTACATGGTACACTGTGGAGATGAAGGATCCAGCCTTCATATGAAGTCTGACATGAAAGAGGAGAGGGAGATTTCTGGCTTGTAAGGACCGTAAGGAATTAAGCACAGAAGGAAACTGAATGCAATGATGATATTCACATGTGTTAAGAAAACCGGAGTGTGTGGAGTGTGCTAGAGACTCCCAAGATGTGTGACACAGAAGATTCAGCTCAGACAGGATCAAGCTGCTTTTAGATGGACACGTTTGTGTAGGACAAAAATTGGTTGTTGTTAATGTTCCCTAAATATACTTGATTTTTACAGGAGAAAACAAAATTCTAGAAATGCAGGATATACGTTGAGAAGGAAATTATCATCTTAGGAGCAGTGGTACTTTTTTCCCCACTGTCTGTGAGCAGTTCTTATGGAAGATCTTCCTTCCTCTTTGTGAGATATTTTCTATGTGAGTGGAATTATCAACAGTGGAAATAACATAGCCTACGGAAATCTTTAAAATGTGCCAAGATGACACCACTGCTCACTAAGAACAAAAGGATTGATTCAATACTCATTAAGAAGCTGAGAGTTGGACAGACAGAGAGACTTGTGGCAGTCTGTGCTGCTGAGATGTACAAGAGCTTTCCCTAGAAACAGAGAATTTTCTAAGGGCATCCTGATTATGCACCTTGCCTGCACTTCAGGTCAGAGGTAATGGAGGCAAGTGGGTATTCAAGGGAAGGGATTATCTTCTCTTGTATTTGCACAGAGCCAGGTACAAAAGAGCAAGGAAAATTGGTTAGATCTCCAAATGCTAAAGAGGTGTAGACAATACCAATAATTGTTTGGAAGACAGTGAATTTAGTGTTTTGCAACAGTCTAATGACATGGACAGAAAACAGAATGGTGGCCCTATTCTGACTTCTTGGATTTGCTTATTTTTGTCAACCCTATGAATTTATATTCTGCTTAATTATTGAACAAACAGAAATTAGAGTTTTGTGGCACAGGAAAATGCATTATACAATTACCCTTGTATGAAAATGTAAAATGCAAACTTAATTTTTTTTTCTGTGCATGATGGCTCTTCTTTTAAGGATTATTAAATTAATTAAATAATCCTAAATTCTTAAGACAGTAGCCTTGGATCAAAGTCAAGGATGTAATTATAAACAGTGAGCTCTTTACAGCTCCATCTATGCTGCTCATCATTTTATTGTCAGACACTATCAAAGTTTCCGGCTACAGTACCACGCTTACAGCCACATTAACAGTTGTTTAGGTCATTGCAATAAAAAATCTCATCAGGTGTAGTTAACATGTCTACGTCCTGTATGGTGTTAACAGGTATTTCCTCATGTGAGAAAGGTACAAAAATGTAAGGAATCAGGCATCTTCAGGTTTTCAGGGTTCTGTTGATTTCAGAAAGGCAGGATCCCTTCCCAGTATTCTTCTGTGGTTAAGCATGCAACTCTAGTTCTTATTGTTCCTTAAATCTTGGAAATACTTGCAAGGGACACATAATCATAGGAAAGTAGGTGCTCAAAAGCCAGAGTAGTGTATTGCCACAACTTTTGGCCACAACTATGCTGGGAGGTCATTATATACATAGAAGTACCTCTGCCAATTCCACGTGGCAAATATGTGCTTTATCCAACCAGAGTTTCTGTATGTTAAGAGTAGTGAACCAATAATAAAGTAGTCTGCCTGACTACCAAGCTCAGCTTCCATTTTTTCTTTTCAAATCAAAACAAAAAGCTCTGGATGTAACTGTACGATGTTTTAAGACAATGAAAGAGAACAGATTTGTCACCTTTTTAGAGGTGTTGATTACAACATGCAATGGGTCTTTAGCAACGATTATTCTGAGACATAAAGCAGCAGGTCAAAAAGGTGGGTGAGCATTTTGATACAGTCCTACTAATGAGATTTTTTCCATTCTCTCTGAATAGCTTCAGGATGATCCCCTCAACCATTCATCTGCATTCATGATTTCATCTATCTGCCCCTCTGTAACTACATTTTTGCTTCCTGAAAAGAAGGGCAAAAATTGACTATCATAATAAACATCAGCTTTTAGTCACTAATCTAAGTGACTAAAGTAACTTCTTTGTTTTATTCCTAAAGCCCTTGTCTCTGTTGTTGGTGTTTTCTTGAATTCTATTATTTCTTTGTCACAATTTGTCATGAAATCTCTTGTTTTCTGACAGCTGACATTCTTCTTTAAGCTCAGTTCCGGGGGAATTGAACAGCTCAGGTTCAGGTTTTAAAATAAACATACCTAGCTATTCCGGTTCCTGAGAAGAGAACTGAATATAGAAAGTGAATTTAAGTGAATGGCTCATATGTAAATAAACTGTCCTTTCAAAAATAAATACAGTTTTTCAAGCCAGTCTTTAGGATTTAGAGTTCTGCTTTGTGGATTAGTTTTTTCAACTTACAGAGTCAGCAGTAATGCCTCCAACAGTTTCATCAAAATAGCCAATGCCCAGAAATACAGACATCATAAAATGAGCAGAATTATATGACCTGATCAGGGATGACCACCTAATTGAGGGTATGTTATGGATCAATTTATGTTATATAAATCTTGACATATTAACTGCAGGAGGGGATTCTGTTGCCTTTTTGAAGTCAGAGTCATGAACTAGGATGGTTCACTTTTAGCAACAAGAACTGCACAGTCACAGCAGATCATCACACACTTTGTGGGAGTGGAACTAGTGTGGGACACTTAGGAAGGAACTGTAATCTGGCAGCACATGGCCTCTTTGCAGGAGGTGGGGAATCCAGCACACCATATTCATGCTGCTGCAACACGTGAGTGGTCCAACACCATGTGGGAAGTGTGGGCAAGAGATACTTTGCATGTGCCCACACCTTTGCCACAAAAAAAGCAGCAGTGCAAAGGCAAGAGACAGCATAAGCCTTTTGAAGAGTAATAGGCTGTCCACAGGAAAGAAAAATGTATACAAGGCTCACATGCTGAATGGCATGGTCAGTACATAAACAAATGGTATGTATTAGTACCATAACATTACTGTTAACTTTAACAAAGATGGATTTGCTCTCATTAAAAAACTAACATGGGAGTTGTAAGGAGGAGAAACAAGAAATTAAAAGACAGATGTGCAAGTGAGTCTGTTCACTAAGAAATGTGGCAGCAACAGTAATATTTAAAATTAGTTTTCTTGGGAAAAAGCCCATTTAGTTTTAAAAGCAAAAGGTTATTTCATGTTCTTCATGTAATATTTGAAACAACTGGATAAACAAGAGTAAATAGGTTTAAAAATAGGTTAGTACCGTTTGTTTTCAGAGTGGAGTGATTTCTTCTGAGGCATACTGCCATAAGAGTAACTCCACTAGTTCCTGGGGGTCTGTGAATGTGTGACTATCTCCACTTTTCTTAAAAGAAGACAGGAAAGGCACATTCCTACTTTTCACTCACAGTCACATTCATTACCATCACATTTCTAAGAGAATGTGATCTCAACATACCTTAAGGCTCAAAAATCAAAAAGTAAATAGAAATTCACCAGCATTTAGAATATTGTGTCTTACAAGAGGATAATATTTCATTTAGATGTGACTTATGATTTCTATGTGCTTCAGGTATGCAACAGTGATTTGTATATGGAGTGGGCTGCATTAATTGAAAAAGAAGTTGCAGTGACAGACTTGCTAACATTTGAAAGGCAGTTGTCATTCATACATACTAAGAACTTTAATAAAAGCATAAATACCACACAAATCTGGAATCAGGGAAGAAAAATAAAAGAGGTGTTAAGATACAACTTCCAAGTACCAGTTTAATGAGATCAAAATAACTAACTTCCAGAACAGTTTTTCACCCAATGGAAGAACTGGCAGTTTCTTTAGAACACCAGTCCTTTAAAGACGAGAGGGAAAATATAACCTAAAACATCTTATCCAAAAAACAACCACCATTTTTTCGTGATGAATAACAGTCACCACACACCCTGCAGTCAAAATTTACCTTTATAAAAGTAACCACTTTCAGTATTGACCTAAAAATTGACTATGTGGAGATATTGCTAAAAATAAGGGATTGATACTAATCTATGTAATCTACGAAAGAAATATGACTTTGGATTGGTAATGGAAATATCCTTACTTCAGTACAACTAAAAGACATATTTTTTAAACATTTCAAAATATTTTGGCACACAGATTTTCCATCATGACTTGGAATATTTAGGCTTCTCAGTCAGCTGTTCCATGTATCTACATGCTATAGTTTTGCAGGAGATCATTCAATTGTTAACAATTTCTAGTATTTACTGCACTCCTGCTGCTAAGTAAACAGTTTTATAAAGTAACTCATGCCCTTGCTGTAATGAACAGAGAGAAGATATGAGTTGCCTTGGTAGGATGACAGGATCCTCACTTTCTTGCAGGAGAGCACACCTTCTGCTAATAGAAGGAAGGGATCCAAGCAGATGCTTGCCAGAATGGTACCTGGGCTGGGACTGACTGCTGTTAGTTTGGCCAGTGTCACAGGCAGCTGGAGGCAGGCACTGAATGTGGCAGGGCATGTTCAAACACATATCCCAGCTAGCTGGTGTAAAGTGTGGGTTGCTCCTCACTGATGAGGAGGAATGGAATGTCAGAAGCAATTCTCATTGCATTTATGACATCGGTTGGCTAATATAGATTGGGAAATAGGACAGAACAGGTACATTTACGTTACTGGTTTAATGTGTGATGGACGTCATGTTGAGTGTAATCATCCTTACAGCTGGAGTTCTGTGCATTCCTCCAATGCACTATACTGCTGTACCTGAAACAGCTCCTGTCAGGGAAACAAGAAGTTGTGCACAGCGCTGCCACAAAAAGCATAGAAGTCATACAGACCCTTGGCCACTCCTCTAGCTCAGTAGACTTAGCTTGATCTTCACACATAGCTGCCTCACAGCTACCTCAACTCCTTTTCTGCAAATGCTCCTCAATAACAAAATTAGCAACTTCGGTTTTGACATTAGCAGGGCACATCCACAATATCCTCACTACAGCAGACTGTGAAGGGGAACACACAGTTGTTCATGCAGTTGGATCTTGTTCCTGAATCACTTTTGCCAATGGTGGTGCAAGGCCAGAGCTAGGTCAAAATTGAAACTCAGCCTCCTGTGTTTTTGAGATGGTATGCAGAAACTGAGCCCAGGGTTTTGTCATTCAGGGTGGATAGGTGGATAGAGACAGGCAGGCCAGGAGATTCGGAAGCCTTCATATGAGGTTCTGTGGCCAAAGGGGCCATCCAGAAGGGTCAGCACACACCACATGCTCTGAGAACTGCCACGATGACACCTCTTTATATTGGCAAAACCATTTGACAAGTACAAGTTTCTGTACACAGTTTGACAATTTCAACGGCAATACATATGAAGAACGATATTTTCCAAAAGAAAGAAGCAAAATATATCCAGGTAATTCCAAAATTATTCACATGCAAAATCACACAGAATTTATTCAGCCGGAAAAGACCTCAGACCATCAAGTCCAACCTATGTATGAATAACACCACGGCAACTAGAACACAGCACTGGATGTGGCATTTTGTTTAAACACCACCAGGTGTGTCTCTACCACACCCCTGGGCAGTCCATTACAATGTCTAATCACTCTTTCTATGAGGAAATTCTTCCTAATGTGCCACCTAAACCTCCCCTAGCCCAGCTTAAGACTACGTCCTCTCGTACGTATGAGAGGTTGCACGTCTCCTCACAGCGGAGATATCCCGATGCTGGGAGCTGAAACAGGGAAAGGTTTGCTCCAAATAGGCACATTGTTGGAAAGGAGCCGCTGCATGCCATCTCGGGAAGGGCCCGCCAAAAGGGGCACGCAGCCTCTTCCCGTTTCTCCAGCCACCTTTAGGCTAAATTTAACACCCGGGAATGGCGTTAACGGAGGTTCAGTGTTCGGTCTGACGCTGCGCACTACAGCGCATTCCCGAGCCCTCCGACATTCCGCAGCAGCCGCTGTTTTGTCTGTTCACAAGGGCGCCCGATACAGCACGGCCCTCTCAGCTCCCAAAGCCGCCGCT
>VXBU01011913.1:0-14675 GCA_013400315.1 Bombycilla garrulus | reverse complement strand
CCCGGGGCTGCCGCTGGAGGCGGCCGGGCCCGCGCCGCACCCTCCGCCGGTGGCGGCAAAGTGCTGCTGGGCTTCAGCTCGGACGAGTCGGACGTGGAGAGCAGCCCCCGGAGCCAGGCCGGCGGCAGGAGGGAGCGCGCTACGCCCCTCTTCCGCGGCCTCAGGTCCGCCGCCCCCCACGGCGCCTGCGGCGTGAGCAGCAGCTCTCCCCCGGAGGAGGCGGCCCGGCGGAAGCCTAACGCCTGGTGGGGGGCGGCGGCCAGGAGACCGGCGGTGACTCAGGGTGTGAGGGAACTCGGGGACGGCGAGGAGGAGGACGACGACGAAGAGGAGGAGGAGAAGGAGAGCGAGCAGCAGCGGTGGAAGAACCGGACCGTGAACGGGAACCGGCTCCTCTCCTACGGAGGCAGCCGGGACAAGTACTCGGATTCGGAGGAGGAGGAGGCGGCGGGGGCGAGGGCCAAACAGCAGGGACCGAAGGAGGAGTCTGCAATTCGCCGGCCCAGACGGAGCCTCGGCAAGTCTCCTGCTCCATTCATAACAAGCAAATGCTCTGCAGCCGGCGCTGGCGTGATGGAGACGGGCCAAGAAAGGGCTGGCGGAGGCTGTGGTGCTGGTGTGCTCGTAACGAATGACAGGGCGGCGGGGGCGGCTGCTGCCGGCAGTCTAGACAGGGGCAGAAATCAGGAGGAGGAGGAGGCGGCGGCGGCGGTGGTGGTGGTGGGGGGAAGAGGGGGAGGAGGATGTGAAAATCTGGATTCTAGTCCTCCCAGCCCCAGATACCGCATTGGCCTGTCCAAGAAATCCCCATCGGTGTTGTTGCTGCCACCACCGCTTACCGACGTGGACAGCGGCAAAATCACTGACCCTCCAGGCACCATTAGGAAAGCGATCAATAATCATGTTCTCAGCGGTGCTCCTGGTAGCTGTAATGTTGAATCCAGGATCTATTCATCTACTAATAGCCTTCCCCCGGGTGGAACTACCTCCTCCCTTAGACTCAACCACTCCAATCATACGGGTTCAAATCATACCTACCTGAAAAACACCTACAAGAAGAATCTCTCTGAGCCCGAGGAGGAGCTTCTCCAACAGTTCAAAAGAGAGGAGGTATCCACCACTGGAGGCTTCAGTGCACATTACCTGTCCATGTTCCTCTTAACTGCTGCATGCTTGTTCTTTCTGATACTGGGATTCACATACCTGAGAATGAGAGGTTCTGGAGTAGCTGAGGATGTGGGAGCCAACAGTAAGTATTAGGTGAAGGGTAAGAGCAGTTTCTGCAACTCGATGTAACAACTGTTAATATGCCTTTGCATTCCCAGACATCCCTTACTGAACGGTTCTGGGTTCCACCTTAGTATAATCTCTCTTTAGAGGATGGTGCACAGAGAAATTGTGTTTCCTTATATGTGTGCTTTGCAAGCTGGTACAGTAAGCTTGCAAGACATTTGAGGATAAACTTAAATCCCAGCATTCCCTGCTGTAATCTGTTGATACCTTGTTTTCTAGCAAGTATTCCTCCCAAAGGAATTCTATGGATTTTGTTCAATTTAGCAGGAGTACGGTTAATGGAGAATTGACGAGGTAAGGCTTTATGTTAATCTCACAGGAGTAAGCGTACACAATTAGATACCTGGGATTCCTGCAGGGCTAAGTTTTGGCTGTAGTTGTTTGGTAATAAAGAAGGTTGTTTTTATTCATGTGTGCTGAGGCTTGAAAAGGATCCTAGGTTGAGATGATGTTACACACTTTGTGCAGTGAATGCTTGGCCTATTGTGTATTGTTTTCTAATAAATATTTCCTTCTAAATTTAGTTGAGAATAACATTTATACATTAAATACTGCTGTGCTTCAGTCTGAATTTCAGAGCATTTTTTTTTAATAGTGAATTATTTGGGAACTTTTTTAACGAGTGGAAGTAACTTCTTGGAATGGATTTTAAAACTACCGGTTTCTACTAATGGAGAATACAAAAATGGAACCTTACCACATAAGGGTGATGATTCATGCTAGTTCAGTTCTTGGCTGTTCTGAAATGGACAGTGGAGATTCTAACATCAGAAAGAAAAACCATGCCATTGCTGTCTTGATTTTTCATTGCTTCTGGTGAGAAATTATGCAAAAGTCTGGTTTTGGGATGTAAGAGCATTAGAAGGTTCTTGCAGGCAACTTGCATTTTTCTTGAAATGATTGAGGACGGGGTGTGGGGTGTATGCAAGTCTGTACATTTTTTGTATAGAGAGTAGAGGGTTTATATACTCGTTTGTGGACATGTATACAGTGCCTTGTAAGGAATGATCTGACTGTTATCTTGGGGTCTGCTAGATGTCACAGGGCAGCAGGGTGGGCTGGTTTTTTTTTACTATTCCTTTCAAACTGTTCATTACATTATGGTAGCAGAATAATATTTAATTCTGTTTTGCACTCTTTGGAGGGGAGGGGGCAAGTAAAACATTTGGTGTTGAGGACAGACAGTAGCAGCAAGGACTTGGGGATTTGCAGTGGTTTCATTGCAATGGTCCACGTGGCTCTTAGGTACTGTTCAGTCTTGGTTTTTGGGCAGGCTGTGAACGTATGCAGGTGGGCTATAATTAGATACAGTATAGTGTGACTGTTGGGACGGCTCATACTCTGGTTAGCTTCTGGCCATAACTGCCAGAGACATGCCTACATTTTCTTGTGTATGGTTAAGCTGTATTCTTGTACTAGCATGTATTGAAATACAATGATTTTAACGGGGAAAGATCTGTCAGCCTACTGGGGTAAACTGCCAAGTTCAGTGGTTGGGTTAAAACTAGCTTGTCATCCTGTTTGATAAAAACTGAGTGTTTCAGCAATGCATATAGCAATAGTTCTGAAAGTTCAGAGTGGATTTTTTTTTTTTTTGAAAGAAAATTTGTTTTTGAACTTGTGAAGTTTCCTATAAAGATGTGGGATGACTGTATTGAGTATATTGCTCTTAAAAAGTTAACCCAGCTGGAACTATTAGACGGGAAAAATTGTCCTCTTCTTACAGGACCTTGCTTAGGTTAGGCTGCCCAGTCAGTGCTCTGGTAGCCCAGTGTTGCTTGGTAGTTCAAGTAAACCAGTTCTTGGCCTGTTCTTACTTGCTATCTTTTCAGTGGAACTCTTGAAAGTGGATTTCTTGAAGAATTGTTGGCAATGGCACTCATATTTTATCTGTCCTACTTACGCACAATCCCAGGGTTTGCTGCAGCATAACAAATGGGAATGGGGGAATGGTGTCCTTTGGCAGAAGCAAATCGCAGGTTTTGTGGCTTGCTTCTTTGATAAGCAGTATGCCACTTTTAAGTAATTATGGGAATGAGCAGGGAATTACATTGCCCATTATGTTTAGCATGTGCTTACTAATTTTTTCTCAAATCAGCATATGGAGCAAAAACATGGTGGATCTGTAGAACAGGCAAGAATAGACAAGACAGGCTAATAAAGACTCTTTTTTACTGAAAATGGGGAGAGCCCTATTTTCTATTATATGCTTCCTAAGCTTAGACATCATCCAAGTGAGTCCTTTGAATCTAAGGCTTATATGGGTGTATTGTCTGGTTCTTTTATAGAAGCAGAAATGATTCATACTTTTTAATTAAAAACAATAGTATATCTCAAAAACAACCTTTTCATTTAGGTGGTTGGATATTGAGATTTTTCTGTCTTTTAGGTGGTTGTAGGTAAGATTCTGTTGGGTGAGAGTGATTTGATTGTGGAAAAAAATCAGTTATTTTTAACTCTAATCCATGTCATAAAAGTTTTTATGGTTCAGCAGAATTGCAATATATGCATCTCTAATTATTGTGCTTGCATGATAAAGCAATAAAGGCAGTTATTTGTATATTTGGTGGCTTCTTATTTTAAATTTGCAGGGAATGATGCACGGTGAGCTTAATGTTGGTTTTCTTAGTAGTTAATTGCCTAAAATTAAAGGCAATCAAATTAAGATGATAGTATGTTAGTGACATTTAAAAATATTTATCATGAAGTACACTCAATATCAACACAAAAATATTTGTCAGGCTGTAATCTAAGAACAGAGGAGGTGTGTCTAATGAGAGGGAGGCTTACAACCAGCTGTTGGAGTTGAATTTAGGCCAGGTGTAATAATATAAATGAGAAGGGGTGAGCAGAGAATTTCAGAAGAGACTTGTCACTTACACTGTGCGTAGTGTTCAAATGATTTCTTATTCAGAGCTCTGAAATAGCTATAAAATGCTTTAGTTTTTCCACATGTGGCGTAAAATGTTTAAAGACAAATCAGAACTGGGCTAATTCTTCTGTATTGAAGCTAAAAAGGTAACTTGAAGTAAGTTTTTTATGCATTTTGCTGTCTAAAATACAGATAAATATATTTGTGGGGTTTTTCTTAAACCTGTTGAAATAAACTGCTCTTCAAGCTCTCGTAAAAGACCAACAAATGCATAAGTGTCTGTTGCGCTTGCTATCTCTGACAGTGCTGCATTTGAGAAATATATATGGGCTTGGTGCTGGTAACCTCTTTCATTTTGGTCTGGCTGTAAAACATACTTCATTTGCACCTGCCTTAAAAATACCATGGGATTATATCAACTTCTTGCCAAACCAACGTAGTATTTCGTCAGGAAAATGGTGGGCTTTAGTATACTTCCTGAAGAGTTTTGTGTGTATCTCTTCCAACTCCTATGGTTTTTGTGATGTTACTCTGAGCATCTCAAGTGGCTGTTCCTGGAAGTTAATTCTAAAGTTATTTTTCATGAAAAGTTGATAACTGTATCAGACCAGTTGGTGTTGTTTTCAGATCTGGTTCATTTTCTTTCTGAAAGATGTGGGCGCTAGTACAGATGCTGTCGAAATCTGTAATCTGAAATAGGTTGTATATAAGTTACTTTTACCATTTCTGCTCCAATACTTTGTCTGGGAAGCAGTTGATGTGATGGAAGAAAAAAACAAAACAGAACAAAACTATCAGAACAAAAACCTAATCTTGAAAGTTTCAGTTAGATCTTGTTAAAAATCTTATTTCCTTATAAGAAGAGGCTTTTTAAAGTGACATCTGTTGCTAGTAATTTTAGTCTTTTTATGATACTTGTTACAAAACAACTCCTAGGAGGATAATCCTTACTATATTTGCCACAACTTGTGTTTTTGAAATGTTAATTTAGGGAGACTTAGCAGTTGTGTGTATTGCAAGTGTAAGCTTATTCAAATCACAGTTCTAAGAGTTTCATTCAATTCCGTTTTGATGTTCCTTTGTTCTTGACGTCTAAATCTCTCAGGTGTTAAAACTGTGGAATTTTATGCAGGGAATTTAATTGCTAAGAAGTTAGACTTGCTGTATAAAAGACAAGATGATTACTGTTATGCTCACAGGCCTGCAAATCACTGTTGAAGTGCTGTGGTATTTCACAAATAACTGTTACAAATTTACTGGCCTTCTAAGATCACCTTCTCAGGAGAGTCTATATTCTTGACAGTGTTGGCTTTAATGGAAGAAAATTAATTGTGGATAAAAAGTATTTATCGAAGAGGGCATAATAAAGGGAGGGAGAAAAATTAAAAGATGTGCAGAGTTCTGTTAAGGTTGCTTGTGCTTTGCAAGGGATACCCTGACTTATATTTGACAATGTAACAACTTCTACTATTAGCATATTGCTGTTTCACTTTCTGTATATTGCTTTAAATCCTAGTTAGCAAGTATTTCTCAACTCGGTGATATAAAAGAAAATTCTGGTGTTTTTCTTAAAGACTAATCTGTGTTGTAGCAATCGTAGTTCTGTGGCTTGATGAGTTTTGAATCAGGGGTTTGAAAATCAGGGGATCAAAGAATCCCTAGGCTGCCTTCATGGTATAGCCAGGCAGAATAGTAAGATTTCCTTAGGATTCTTGACAATTTTAAACTCTCATATTTTTTATGATATGTCAGAAATTATTCTTTAAAATGAGGAATAATTTGACCTTTTATCTAGGAAAGTCTGCAATATTATTATGTAGTGACTTTCATCTAGGAAAGTCTAAATAATTGCTATATAGTACAAAATAGCTGACAGCTTCAAGTCCTTCCTAAAGGATTATAAACAGTCTTTTTACATTTGTAATAGAGTATAAAGTATAAGTATGAAAATTGCTCGGCAGTGTTTGAAAGAAAAATGATGGAAATTCAGAATTCCTGTTTTTGTGAGAAATTGGTAGCTGATACTTTGTTCAGAATATTTATAAGTACTTTGCATTCATGTGCTTAAATGTGCTGCTGTTTGCAGATGTGCACAAAACATTCCTTATGCCATTACTGCAGATTCTTACTGTGACATTTTTTGAAGTTACTGTTGGGAGCTATGCATTTTTTGAAGTAAATAATGGAAAATCTGAACTAGAATCACTTGCCTGGGGAGCAGGGATGCAGAAGAGCTCTGACAGGAGTCAGTCTGTTTTCATTAGATATCAAAAAGTAATCAAAAGTTTGCACCGCATTCTGAAGTACACAGTTTTCTGAAAAGCAAATTTTGTTTCTGATGTGAGAAGATTTAAGGTGATCCAGATTCTGAAAGCAGATCTGGTTGCAACTTTTCCATTTTAAAAAGTTTTAGAGAACTAGAAAGGTGTGGGGAAGCAAAAAGTAGGCTTCTTCCATTTGTTAAGAACCTCTGTCAACTCTAATAGTGCTTATGTGCAATGCAGATCTTTCCGCTTAGGACAGATGTGTGGAGTGATAAGGGATGCAGTGGAAATATTTTAAAGAAGAGTCCATGATACACAAGGACTTAAATTTTGCACTGTAGGAACCCTACTTTGCACTGTTTCATAATCTATAATTATCCCAGTACAAGAGGAGAATCAGGCCTGCAGTCCTCCTGTCTCTGGGAAGCAATTATGTTCTGAAAATCATGTACATTTAAATCCTTTTGAGATCCGTATTTCATCTGAGAGTAGTAGGTTGCAAACTTTAGCTTTTCTGCTTACCCAGCTAAGCTGGCAGGAGTTGAAGAGTTGTACCAAACTGATCCATGTCATGCTTGTAGACTTGTGTTTCAGTAATAGTGTGAATATTTGTACAGAGCTGCTGCTTGAGAAAGTTGCTTCACTAAAAAGCTTAGGCAAGTAAATTAAGCAAGTACAGTGTTTATTGTTTATGAAAGTGCTATTCCAATGCTTTGGGGAATCACAGAGTGTTGTAATCATGAGACATAAATTCCTTTCGCCTTTATGATTCTTGTGAGTGTTTATATTCTCTGCTAAAATTAGTTGTCTGTTGTGATTTGTGTTAGGTTGAGGGGAATAAGTTTACTGGTCAGTGGACTGTGAAGTCAAGGTGTATTAAAAAGAAAATATTTTTTTGGGGAGAATCGCATGTTTTCCAAGAACTTCATTAGTGCTATCTTTGTCTCATCTGTTCTTGGCTCCTCTGTTTCTCCTGGTAGATACAGATTTGTGGATGAAGGTGGCAGTGCCTTTGCTGTGATTATAATAAATAAGAGCATGGTGTAGCTCAGGTCTTGACCAAAGTAACCTTGGTAGCTTCTGCCCACTGAGTCATTCTGATACAGAAAAGCTTGTCAAAAGGGGCAGTGGTACTGATGGAAGGAAGCGTACAGATCTGTGCAGGGATGGATTGAAGAACTGCTGCACATCTTAAAGCTGATCTCATGTAGGTTCTTTCTGTGTTAGAAGGCTTGCTAGAGTTACAATGTCCAGTGTTGAGTCCTACTGTGCTGTACTTCCCACAATGTTACTTAGTGCTGTTTTTCTTTTCTGCTGTGTTTACATTCTGCTGTGACGTGTGAGAGTAGGTGTATGTTAACCATGAAACGGGCAAATGCGATGCATGTTGGGCATAGCTTGCTGGAGGAGACGTCCTGTTATGGCTGGAATTTTGCAGAGGTGAATTTGTTTTGCAGAGGAAAAGATCGAATTTTCTGCTTACTGAGTGTCGTATTGTAACATCAAGGTATCTTGAGTAGCTCTGCCTATCTAGAGTGCTTTCAATGAACCTTCAGGTGCTTTCAATGAACTCTGAGTGACAGCCTGATTTGATACAAAAGGCTGTTTAATATGGGGAGAAGAGTAGGGGCTTAAAAAAAGATGTCTAACATTGAATTAAGAGGCACTAAAACTTGCTAAGTATTCTCTAAAATCCATTGAATTCTAGTGATCCTGTACTAGGTAACTAAGAAATGGATCTGTTCATAAATGAGGGATTGTAGAACAACTTCTTGGTTACTTTTTCTCTGTTTCAGAGAAGGCCATTTAAATGAAAAATTAAAGATGGTTTGTTACAGAATAATTGTTTTGTATACGTGGTAAGACTTCCCTCATACTGCCTTTATTCTCTTAAGTCTTAATACATGGTCACATCCCCTTAATCTTCTATTTTTTTGAAAATGTACAAGAAATCTTTATACTTGGTCTTACAGTGTCTTGGGCAAATACAGCATCAGCCTGTCCTTTCTGGGTGTCAGCTGAACACAGCTTTATCACAAGAGGACTGCTGGGCACAAGATGGATAAATGTAGTGTTTTTCCTAACGCTAGATTTTAAGGCCATGTTTAGATCTTAATTTTACTTTTGTCCCCAGAAATGTGTTTCTTTGGTCAGTTAAATCTCTGGGTTGGAGAGACCTCAGGCTGTTCTTTAATTTTGTAACTGGTTTTGCTAGCTTTAGGATATTTTCAGTAGGCTTTTTTAGGATTTTTGTCTTAAAAATAAATTTTATTTAATTAAATTAGAATTTAAATTTAAAAATTAGGATATTTTCAATATCAAAGCCATTTACCTTAACCATCTGTACCCTCAATACTCACAATCTCACTATGTAGTTGTGCAATAAAACATTCCACAACACTTTATTTAGTAGTACTTATAACAGTGTTTGTTCAGCATCATCAATCTGCACAGTAGAAGCCCCTCATGTCCCATGTATCCCCATTATCTCAACTTCATCAAAAACATTTTTATCTGAATATGTAGCTGTTGTTGGTCATAGAGAAGTCTAGCTGCAGAACTAATCTGAAATCTGTCAGTAGGTACTGAGCAATGGAAGATTTACTGTGAAGGATAGGTTTAATATCTCAGAATGTAGATGCATGATTACTTTTTGTTCTGGTTTGGGTTTTCTTTGATTTGTTCCTGGTACCTGAAATAATGCTTGGGTTTGTTTGAGGCAAGTTAAATTGCCAGTATATTTTCTGGGAAATTATATTATCTGTTAAGGAATTTCTATTACTCTCTGGCTATATCTAAAGTTTAGAGTGTTGTTGTTCATTTTTAGGTGTCATGCCTTAGACGACCAAAGAGGATTTTGTTGAGTGACAGACTGGGTGGTGCATGTGTGATGAATGCCTGAGAAGTGTTTTCAAAGGCTCTGGGGGAATCCACAGTTCAAACCTAATTGTGGGGAAAGGCCAGTCTGGCAGTGTTGCTTGTACTGTTTCTCTTTGCAAATTCCTTGGAAATAGTTTACTGTTACTTTGTAAATAAGAGAAAAATTATTTATGAAATTCCATGGTGCTGTCTTGCAAAGGAGAGTATTATATTAGGTTCAGTCTAGTCTGTTTCTGTACTGGCATGCACCCCATGTGTATTACTCAAGAAAGTGAGGGGAGGAGAAAGGCATTAATGTATTTAAAAGAAAAAGCTGAAAAGTTTTTTGTATTTGGTTGGTTTTGGGGCTTTTTGTGAGTGTGTGTGTGAAAGGAATTTTATGTTGTCCTGGAGAGACTTTGCCTAGTTGAAAAAATCTGAGCAGAAGTGCAGATTTTCTTGCGGAGAAGGAACTAGTCTCATAATTTATTTATGGGTTTAGTTTCTCTTATCCATAAGCATGAGAAGTACTTATGCTTTTACCTCTGCTTATGTAAAAGCAAGTATGGATAAAAGTGCTCGTAAGGCACTATGGGAAGTAGGGAATCTGATCTGTGTTTAAAGGTTATGTTTGTGTTTGGGTACTTTGTCTTTTGTGTATAATAATTAATGCACATTCATTTTGATATAAACTCAGAAAAAAAAACTAAAAAGGGAGTGTTGAGAACATCTAAGAGCTATATTGCCGTACTGTTTGTACAGTGACCTTTGAACTAGGAGTAGATATACCAATCTTTTGAGTACTCCTGGTAGGTCACCCATTCAGAATGGGCAGTTGGATTTGGTGATCCTAGGTGTACTCTGGTCAATGCCTGTTAAATTTTAGGTCCATCAGAAGTGGTACCCCCTGCAGAAGCACTGTAGCTGTGTTGTTTCAGTTGTTTACATTGAACATGGACGTGTCAGCCTACTTTGGAATTGTGCAGTGCAGGCTTTTTTATTTATAACTTTAAATGCATTTTTCTTTTGACCTTCAGCTAATGGTGCTGCTTATTGAACTAACAACAAAAACGTGCAGATTGGGTACAAATGCACATGAAGTAGAGGGAGGAGGAAAACCATGAGATGTTAAATTCAGACTTGTTTTATTCTGCTGTGTAGGATGTGTTGTATTAAAGGGATTCCTTTTGAGGGAGAGCAGACTGGAGGAAAATGACACGAAAGTAGCAGCCCTGGGAAGGAACTGTCCTGGTACTTGAGGGCCTAAGGCCAAATAGGGCCTGCCTATTCCTTCTGTAAGGGGATGAAGTTAGCATGTGATATCCTTTGCCATTCAGAAAATGGGAATGTACCAAGCTGCTTACACAAGCCTTGAGATCAGACTAACTTTATGACTGGCTCCCTTAAGCATGAGGTACAAGGTTTGACTGAACAGAGTTAGGATCTTGTTCTGTAAACCCTTTTTTTCCATAGTTCAAGCACTGAGCTTTGTTTTATGTACTACCATACTACAGACTTCTTATTTGCCAAAGGTGTGGCTTGGTTTTATTGCCCCTTGTGTTTGAGATCTTGGTAAGACTCATTTGTACTTCCTTTCTGTCTTCTTTTTTTCCTGTTTCTGCATGGCAGGTGAGTTTCTTGCAAAAAAAAAGCTTTGGTTTTTCTTGGTTCTTTTCTTCTCTCTAGATCCACCAGGGTCAGAAGTGCACACAGTAGTCCTAGAAGATTCATCACCTTGATCCACAAGCTGATGATGTAACCTTTTAACTAATAGGCATAACATGTTTAATTAATAAACAGTGATGATAACACTAGTTCAAGCAGACTCTTCATCTGAGTAAAGAATAATGATGTGTTAGTCCAGTTGTTCCCCTTAGATAACTTTTGTTTAAACCAGGTAGGTTAATCAAACAAATCATCAAACAAATGCAGTTGCTATGGTAGACAGCCTGGAAGGCTAGCCAGCTCTTCAGAGCCTTAGTCCAGTGGAGTAAAAATGGAAGTAACTCAATATTGCCTGCTATTATATATGTCCAGTCAGGTGTGTTATGTTCTGTATTACTGCTGGGCTCATCCTGATCCTTCAAACTTCTACAGTATGTGGTGAGCAGTTTTCCTTCTTCTCTTATCTAATATGGATACTTGTGGTAAACTGACTGCTGCTTCCTCAGTGAAAACTCATCTGTCATGCCAAGAGACCTGCTAGCAACTACCTCTCATGTCCTTCATAGAGCACCTGTTTTCAGAGTTCTGCTGCTGTGTTCAGGCTTTGTAAATATATTGTTCAGCTCTTAGTGCAGCAAACACTGTGTGCTCAATGATTAAAAGGACAGAGGCACAGCAGAACCCCATTTTTAAAATAAAAAATTCCTATGCGATCTGTATCTTGACTTTGTGCTCATGATCAATGGCCTTTTAAGAGTTTTGTTGTCAGTGTTCTCCCTGACAATGTGTTACCATTGGATGTTGTAAACTGTTGGTACTATTACTAGTACTTTGTAACTGAAGTCTGCCTGGAAGAAGACATTATAACTGGGTGTTTTTATGCTAGAAACTCTTCAAGACAGAAATACTTAAGTGCTTTTACAAAATCACAGGATATTTTTATCAAGACTGGGCCCCTTGGCAGAATGACAGTAGATTTAGTATTTAATTGCAACTTCCCATTGATTCTTAAACTTTTGTGTTTCAATAACACTTATTTTATTAGTTTGCTTTCCACTTTGAACTTTGGAGTTCAAGGAAAGCAGAACACTTCCTAGTTTAACATAAAAACTATTGTGTTGCCATGCTTTCAAGATAGAGTTTCCACTTTTTCTAAGTTTGTGTTCATTTGTTGGAGTGATGGGTATTTTTTTACCTTATCAAGTATAAGGAGCTAAAATATTTGGGAGAGATTTGGAAGAAGGCAGAAGAGCTATTTCAGAAGCCTGTTCTGATTCTCTACCCACTGTAAAATGCTGGTATGTGTCTGCAGTCTAACATTTCTCCTGGTAATGTCTTGCAACTGCTCATAAGAGCAGTCTTCGTGTGGTGGATTTTTTATTTCCTATGTATACAAACTAGTTTGTAGTGAATACTGTGTGTATGTGTGTGCAAGGAATGTGATTTTAATCTATTTTTTACAATGCATGGCAAGTGCACTTTTGGGCTATTTTCCATAATAGAACAGAGACAGCTGTTTCTTTTATGTTATGTAATATAATGCAGAAGAGCATGTGTGCAAGTACGGTTACTAAAAAATATTTCCTTAAATATTCTTAAGAACTGATGGTTTTTATAATTCCTAGCTTTTTAAAATCACTAATGCAAATACTAGAATGAAACTAATGTTATTATTTTAGCGAAACTGAATGGTGCGAAGCTTTCCCAAAACACTTGAGTATCTCTTCTTAAATATGGATGAAATGGGCATGACTCTCAGGAGCACCTTTCAACATTCATGCCTGTTCTAACCAGCATTTAAGTAGGCACAGGAGTAGATTTGAACCTTTCTAGGAAGAGTGATACAGCTTAAGAAATGAGGGTTATTTTGTTGTAATTTGTTGGGCTTTTTTGTTTTTTGTTTAAGTAGTGAAAAACTCCAAAGAGAAATTCTGGTAGGTCATACCCTTTTACCTAAAATAATGAAGACTCTTATTTTCAGTGCTGATAGAAAATGTGTCTGAAGTGTGTATCACAAATATGATTGTTTTAATTCTTTTGGAGGAGGGTTTTGTCAAAAAAAGTGAACAACATGACATTGTTGGTTATGTTGTCAATTTTTACATCGCTTACTTACAAACAGAATGAATTTAAATTATATTGGCTGGAAAAATTATCAATAAAAGTACTTTAAACTCAGCCAGTTGAAAAAGTGACTAGGTGTTAAGGAAAGGTTCAGGCATTTGTAGAGTTCGCTAATCCTTGTGGCACATTTGCTGCTGCAAATTGACAGGACCAAGGACTATTCATGCTATAATGGGGTACTCATTTAGAAATACAGAAACCATTTCCAAAGCACACAAAGATGATCTGTAGTGAAGGAATTGTGTTTGATTTGGTGTCTTAATATCAAAGCAGAGAGATTTAGCCTACTAGTTCAAAGTGGTTTCTACCTGAATTAGAGAAATGGAGCTGGAAGGTCATGCAAAACTACTTGTCTGTTTTGAGCATTGAATAATTGCAGACAGGAAAATAAAGGCAGGATTATTTTATTTAAGAAGTTTGAAAGATGGAGTTCTGGAATAACATTTGCAATAACTTGTTTGTTTGGTATTTTTTCTGGCATTTTAAGGTTTAGGAGTTCTGAGACAATGTTTTGGAATTATTCTTGATGCACACACAGTATGTCACTGGGTGAAGTCAGACTTGATCCTAGACTTAGAAAAAGTTACAGATCTGTTATCTGACATTGAAAATACTTGGCTTGTAAAATTACTGAAAACTTGTTTTCGAGATCATGTAGAAAAAGGCGTATTTCTGATAGCAGTGCTTCCAATATTGTTTCTTACTGGTAGCAGTACATTGTCTAGATAATGTATTTGTTTTAAGAGGAAAAAAAATATGATAGAAAGCATTAGTTTATCCTTTTACAGAATACATCTTTGTAAGACAGATTTTGGAAATGTTACTTACTTCTGTTTTGGCTTAGTCTGCTTGTGGCATGGTGGATGAGGAGGAGAAAAGTACTTTGTAGGGAGGAACATTCTTGCTTCTGCAGAAGCTGCTAACTTGGAGGTTTCTGTTGTAGTCTCTGAATCCTTTGGGTGAATGGTATTTGTTTCTTTGTCTCATCACACTGAGAAATGAGGTGCTTACAAGTTGATTGGTGTCTTGGATTGAAAGATAGGTATCTGTTAGGGAAGGCAGGAGCCTCCCTTGGAAACCTACTCCCTCTGAATTATTATAATTTTGAAATTAAGAGGCTTTCAGGTAAAGATATGGGGATAGGAATAACAGTCCTTTTATTAGTATGTATAAGAAGATAAATGAAACAATAATAACTATGGCATTAACAACACAATAGAATTGGAGACCTTGTGACAGAAGACGGGAAAGGGTGGAGGGGGGGCTTTGCCTCACAAACCCCCTGTGGGCAGTTGATCCCGGGTGTCCCGGCAGGACTTTGAGGAAAATACTGAGTTGGAACGGCAGGAAATGAGCAGAAATTCCGAGGCAGTGGATGGACGAGATGTGTCAGCAGCTCCGCGGCGGTGGCTGGGACTGCAGGCCGTCCCGGTGGGATGGGAGGTGCGGAGGGACCCACAAAAGAGGGAGAAGCAGCCGCAGCAGAAGCTCGGTCTCCGGGTTAAGGCGAACTCCTTACAGCTCCGAGTGTGTCCACCTCTTCAGCTGAAGAGCGAGATGAGAATAGCAGCTGATCCCGGACTCCCTCTACCTGCCCC
>VXBU01011912.1:1982-21865 GCA_013400315.1 Bombycilla garrulus | reverse complement strand
AAAGGGACAACACCCCAACCCACACAATTTATATTATCAAAAATTACTTTCACATACTTAATACAATAGAGGGTAAAGTGGTTTTGCCCCTTTGAGCACCCAGCAGAAGCTCTCTACTAGGTCAGCAGCTTTCTAAAGGGTTCGTGAGAAAGCTTTGATTATGTAATAAAGAAAGTCCTTCTAAAGAAGAGAATGTGACTATGAGTTAAGTTGAATGTGGTTTAGTTGCTCCACTGGCAACTAAAAGCCATGCAGCTGCTCATTCACTTTCCCTCCCATCTGTCCCAGTGGGATGTGGAGGATAATCAGGAAAGAAATAAAAATGAAGCTTGTCATTTGAGATAAGAACATTGTAATAATTTAAACAAAGTTAAAATAATAACTATAGCTATTATATTGTTAATAATGACATTGGTAATGATAGTGATAGTAGTAAAAATAATAAAATTGCTACTAATGATAATAATTGTAATGAAGAATAAAGGAAGAAAGGGAGTTAAAATCTAAGAGAAAAAAGTGACTTACTTTAGAATTGATCACCACTCATTGACCAGTTCTTAGCCTTTCCCCAAGCAGGGATTGGTCCACTTCTGAATAATTGTATACTGGGAATGGTGTTCTGTGTTATGAAATATCTCTTTGGTCAGTTCAGATTATTGTCCTGACCATGCTCCCTTACAATTTTTTGTTCACCTCCTCATTGGCAGAGCATGAGACACTGAAAGCCATCAATTTAGAGTAAGTTCTATTTAGCAACAACTAAACCAGCAGTGTGTTATAAACATTACTCTCATACTAAATCCAAAACACAGCTCTGTACCAGCTACTAAGAAGGAAAATGATTCTTTCCCAATTGAAACCAGGACAATGGGACAATTCTGCTAATGAAGAGAAATTAGGATATCTGAAACATTGCAGCAACAAAAAAAGCTGTGCATTTTTTTTCAGGAAATAAGGAAATGAGTCAATTGACTGAAAAATAAAAGGTAGAGACAGGGATAACAGGAGAAAAAGAGAGAGATCAGAAAAAGAAGAGAAATGGGTTGTATGATGAGCCTAAAAAGCTGGAAATAAAATCCTTCAAAACTATGCAGAATTTCAGGCAAAATAAAGAAGGACCTTTTATCCTTCTGGACCAGGAGTCTTGGGAGTTATGCAAGTACATAAAAGAAAACACAGGCTCCTGTAGTCAGAGTGTGTAGTTCTGTTGGTAAGATATATTAACCCATAAATTCCATCAATAATAAAGTATTGTATCATCTCCTTGACATAAGCAGGAATTTCCCTTTCTAAGCTTGTTTAGTCAAAAGAAAGTTGAGGGCACTCAACTTATAAAGGAAACTTATAAAGAAGTTTGAAGATTAGAAATGAGTATTATTAGTAACACTTAGTAATGTTTAATTTCAAAATCTTAGGTTTTATAAAGCACAGTTGATGGTAGAAAGACTTCATTCTGTGGAAAATTAAAAAAAAAAATTAGAAAATATATTCCACAACATATTTTAAAATGGATTATTTCCCTTTTTCTCAAATTTGAACTCTATCAACTGAATAAAAAGCTAAAGAAATCTAAGCTATAACTAGGCCTACAGAAGATCGTGGAAGGTAGCATATGTAACCTGAATTTTAAATTCCATCTTATTAATTGAGAGTGTAAGAAAGGTGTTAAGAGAACAGACTTTAGAGTCTTAAAACGTTAAATAAAGTGATTTGTTTTTGCTAAAAATGTATCATAGCAGGAAAAAAAACCCACAACCTATGTAAGAGGTCAGGGAATAAAAGAAATAAATCGATTATATGTGTAAGGGATATGTCATCTTTGCCAAAAGACGAAAGAATCTGCTTTGTTTTAGTGTTTTTGCATGTAGATTCAACTCTGAACTACTGCTTAACAGCAATATTTTTTAAAGTATTTAGATAGATTATTTAATTCATTACTGTCAACTTTTGTAGCCAATGGCTAAAACGGTGACCGAGGGTTGCCCGCCTTGCCCGGGTGGCCTGCCTGGGAGGCAGTCAGACCCCCGGTACCACTTTAGATTGCCCGGACAGCGAGGTCCCAGTCCTGGTCCCGGGAGCAGCTCTTGTCCTGGAGATCCCCAGCAGACGCCCTAGCTACGGGACTAATCCTGGCAAGCTCAGCCTGAGGCTATCAGGCGGTTCAGCTCTTTAGTGATTTCAGCTCTGAGTGATTTCAGCTTGCAGCTTGCCAGGTAGTTGCTTTGCTAGCTCAGGGGTGAAGAGACGAGAAGAGCCGAACGGCGCATTCCACAAAGTCTTTATTGGGGGTTCCGTGAAGGGGTCCAGGACGGCGTCTTCTGTCGAACTGGGCAGAGGTAGGGGTTTTTATAGGGTTAGGTAGGATTGGGAGAACTAGCCAATAGTCTGGGGTCTTGGTGAGTTGACCTATAGCCTTTGGGTTTCTGGAATGTAGCCAATAGTGTTACAGGGAGATAACAGAGGGTCTTAGAAAGTAGAGTTTAGTATGTGACTATGCATTTTCTCTCCACGGAGGCCTTGCTAAAGGCTCAAAGACTGCAACAAACGGCAATACATTGTAGCCTTTCATTGTAGCAGTTTCAGAGCCCTCTGCTAGGTCTCCTTGGAGCTAAGAAGTGCCTAGTTATGGTGACAAGTCTAAAGACCACTCTTCCCGCCTTGAGATTCTCTCTTATCTCTTTGTAATACTATTGGCTACATTCCAGATGTCCTGAGACTATAGGTCATTTCACCTCCACCTTAAAACCATTGGATAGTTTCCCAGTCCTCACTTCTCCTACCTAGTTTGGCAGAAGAAGCTGTCACTGGACACCCCTTCGCGGAATCTGCATTAAACGATTCTGTGGAACTGCCACATAGCACTTCTCGTCTCTTCTTCCCTGAGTCGGCCAAGGCAAATCCTAACAAGCTAAGAGCTGGAATCCTAAAGGAGCTGGAAATCACCTAAAGAGCTAAACCACCTGATTCATTCAGGTTGAGCTTGCTAGGATAGCCTGCAGCAGCCTGGGAGGCTGCTGGAGATCTCCATGACAAGCAGTCCCTCACAGGACCCGCTATCCAGGAACACCTGAGGCAGCAGGAGGTCTGACTGACCTCCTGGACCTAGCATGCATTATTTCATCACATGTTCCTTTATTGGTACAAGTGGCTTTTCACACTGCTTCAGAACTTGAAGACTTGGAAAGATTTTTTGCTGTTGTTCTTGAAGTTATTCTCACTAAATAGAATTAACCCAGTTCCCTTGTCACAGAACCAATTCTCACTTCCAAATTGCTTTCTGCAAAACTTAGTTACTAACTTGGACACAAATAGCTTGAGAGTTACCTTACGAGACAATAGAGCAACATTACTCTTGTGCATTAGAGAAGCCTTATTAAGAAACAGTTATTTTTTCTCAAGGAAAAAAACAAAACCAACCAAACAAACAAACAAACCTGAAAACCAAAACAAAACCAACCAAACAAACAAACAAAAAAAACCCCACAAAAAACAAAAACAAAAGCAAAACACAAATAAAACATAGCAAAAAAATAACCACAAAAAGTTCTAGCTATCAATTTACATACTTACTTCTCCTCTAACCTAAGTTTCCCAAGGATAAATGAAAAAAAAAAAAAGGAGCACTCTGAGTTCCAACAACAAAAAATGCACCTTATGAATGAACTGTCAAAACCTATGGATTATCCTCAATTCAACTGCATTCAACAGAAAAAATGGATTTATAGAAATGAGGTTGGTGAAACAAAAGAGTTAAGCCCTTGAAAAATTGTTACAGAGGAAAGGTTTATCCATTTTCTTTCAAACCATGTGTGTAATAGGTACTTGTTATCTGTTTTCTGTGTCATTTCCAGAAGAAAGAAAAAAGATACTTATCATACCTGTTATTTTTGTTCTTTTCTGTGCATAGTTTTCTTTCTTACCCTAGATGGGAAAAGAGTTCAAACACAGAAAACTTTAAGTGCTGATGCTCAGAATTCCCCAAAGACCAATTTGTGTGAGCGTCAGACAGTGAAGAAGGTTATTATGGGGATAAGATTGTGTTTATGTGTATGCTTAAGGCTATTCGTCAATGAGACAGATAAACTGCAACACCAAACATAGTGTTTAAGTACAATTCTTTGCAGTGTCCAAGGAAGGAAAATCTGCTCTCTATGAAACATTATGAGAAGTCTGTGGCTACTGATGAGTTTTCAAAAATAAGACTAACTTGTCCTCAAAAGACACAGAAATTCAGTTTCACAAATCAAATCAGGCTCTACTGTAAAAATACAACAAATACATAAGTTTGCAAATTTGACTTTGGGCCAGATAATAGAATCACTAAAATGAAAGATTAAAAAATATAGCTTTCAATCCCTCTCTTTAACAAAATTAACACCTCAGTATAGCATAACATTTTCATAAATTCTCAAAATTGAAAGTCTTGTGCCTAGAAGATTGAACACTCTTACGCTTAGAAGAAACTGAAGGATTACAGTTCTTAGAAAGTAAGCTAATAACATGCTGTAGAATTAGAATTCCTAATGTCTTTTAAAATAAATCATATACTGTGCTTAAACTGGCAAAATTAGAGATGTTTAGTTTCAGGTATCCTCAAACCTGCAACTTCCTCTGACCTCATGGGTTTGTTAAAGGCACCTTAAAATCCATATTTTATTCAATATTATAAAATTATATTATGATGCTGAATGAAACTGTAGCTTAACTGAAGAAATACACAAAGGATAAAGAAAATAAATATTTTTTTTTGGAAAAAAAACTCTTCTAGGTTTTACCAATGCACTTGTTAATTTTCTAGAGGGCTGCTTCATCAATTTGTTTTAGAGAAAAGAATTTCCTTTTTTTTCAGACCATGCAATGAAAGGCCAGTTTCACCATTCTTTTCCAGAAACATAGCTAACAATATAGACCATAGAATTTAAATTATCATTTTTAGAGGACATGCAGAAGAATTGTTTGCTATACCCAAAAGAAGATGTACACTTTTAAGTTGAACAAGTATACTCCTTTGAGAGCAAACATTTCTGTTGATAAGAGCCACAGATGAGTAGAGACATGACTTTAAGTGACAACAGTATCTGGCAATAGCCTTAATAATTTCAGATGTTCCTACACTCCAAACATCACCTTTAGTAATCTGTGATTCAATATTTTATGTCTTATAAATTTTGTCAAACCTAGCTTTGGGACTCTAATTAAAATGCAGAGATAGGCTTAAAATGACATTTTATGTAGTTACTATAGAATGGATGTATCTACTTTCTCTGAATTATTTTAATGTCATATACAGCCTTACTGAACATTCTTCATGCAAGCTCTTTACAAATAATTTACAATTTGACTTGGCAGGATTTGTTGTGACCTATCTGTAATGTTAAATTACTTTCCTTTCGTTAATAAAATTAAAAAAATAATAACAGCAAAAATAATACTCGGAATAGTACATAGAATTTTTATCTGTAGATCTCTCTCAGTTTGTACGTGGGTTAAGAAAATACTAATTGTGTTGTACCTCAATATCTCCTTTTTAAAGTGGAAAGTATTTAATGTTCATCCTTCACATTTCCTCTCCATCTTATTATTTCTGCTCTGTGGGGTTTTATATTATGTTAAATTGAGTTGATGTGATGAGACACAGTCATACTGTGCTCATGATTCTATTAGTAGGGCACAGTATCCCTCTTTGTAGCAAGAATTGAATCATGTCATTATTGATGTGCCTTATTTAGTTTTCTATGCTTTGTTATTATTCTAAATGCAATCCATATGCAACAGTTAAATACTTTTCACATATTAGGACCATAAGTTTAACTTGAGTATTAAAATATAGTAATCAGTTACCTGGAAATTACTTTTATCAATTCATATCAAATCCTATTTTTATAAATTCTAGTTATTCTCCCTTTATATACACTCTGTGGGGCTCAAAATCTGAGGTTCACTCATATGGTGCTAAAACAGCAAACAGAGATGAGCATCATGCCCTGGATTTTTAAAGGAACTTTATTGAATGAAACTTTGTTCTAAATATTTTTACCAAGTCATAATTTATTTATTTATATTTTCCAGTACTTTGGCTCACTTATTTAAATAATCTTTTTTGCACAGCCATCAGAACTGTATTTTTTTCATGCAAAATGAAACTGGCATTACCTAATTTCTTCACAAACTTTTAAAATATGAAATCTTTTTAATGTTTAATATAACCATGGGATCTTAGTTCTCAAATTCTACCTTCAGTGGTTTCCTAGGATACAAACACACAATCAGAACAGAAAACAGCACAGAAAAACAAGGTAGAAACCTCCAGCACTTGCACTTTTTTGAATCTTTTCAAATGCTTTGCATTTTCACAAATATATCTGCACTAAACCTCAAAAAAAAAAAAAAAAAAAAAAAAAAAAAGCTGGTGGTGGGTTTAAGCTATAAGTCATATCTGTGCCATTTGTAAAAGTAGACAAATTCTCCAGAGAATTCTGAAGAGAACAACTGAAACAAAAAGTAAGAGCTTTTGCACACAGTGCATCATGACTTCCGAAGAATGAAGAGGGAACAATCAATTTCAGGGCACTGCTGTAATAACAAATTAAATAAAAGGGGAGATATTAACTGACTCCAGCTGCTAAAGTGGAAACCAACACATAAAAGGCAATTATAGAATGAATTATGTGTGCTTGGTGAGGGATATTTTCAAGTAAAATAGATGTTCTGTCAAAAACAATTTTAACATTATTCTCTCACCCTTCAAATGTCCCAATGTACACATGACTGTATGTACACATACACAAAATTTTAGAAAATAGATACATTATTTTTAAAGAAGAAGTGGAATTTCAAACCATTTCTTAAGAAGTCAAAATCAATAACAGAGATATCGTGCTGGAGTTCAATGATAGGTCAAGAAAAAAGAATGAGAACATGATGTAACGCTGGTGATACTCAGGCTGGAATATTTTATTCAATTTTGTTATTGCCTTTGTAAGAGGAGACAGACACCTAAAAGACAGTGTAGTCAAAAAAACCCTGCCAAAACTAAAATAAGGTAAGAACTAGAAAAAACATTTGCACAGCAAGAAATGAAATTTATTAATTCTTTGTAGGTAATCCTAAGAAACCAAGTGAAGAATAAAAGGTGTGGTGACCCAATTACAGTATAAAAGTCATCATGGCTGGAGATATCTCACACTTAGAAAGATTTAGCAACACCAAAAGCATAAAACTGAAGTTTGACAAATTAAAGTGAGAAATAAGTAAAAATAAAATTTGCTGTAAACAAAAAGTATGATTAATGGTTGGAACATGATTATAAAGAAAATGATGGCTTGTAGTCTCACTTCTCCTGAGATCAAGATTTGTGTATTTCATTCCAGTCCATGGTTATCTTTATGTTTGACTGTAACATAAGTGGAATTGAGGAAGAGTGACATTTAAGTTCAACAACGAAGTTGTTTGTTCTTCCAGGACTGAATGCTACAAATCTCTGACATCACAAAATCACAGAATTAGTGAGCTGGAAGGCATCCACAAGGATCATCCAGTCCAACTCCCGGGCCACCCCTACCAAGAGTTACACCATGTGTGTGACACATGTCAGGCTCCGTGACCACTTCTCTGGGGAACCTGTTCCAGTGTATATCTGTGATTTCATAGAGAGCTCACTGTACTTACACACATGTTGCAACATTAGTAATTTCTATGGCAATTCAGTGTAAGAAACTTACACCAAACCTGTTAAATGTATTTAAAATCACTCTCAGAGTTCCAGTTTTATTTCACAGCTACTTACTTATCAGATTATTGGAGCTTTCATAATACAGGGAATGCTTTGATAAAAAGTAAGGACAGTATTACAAAAATGGGATCTGTGGGTGACATGCTGGCATAGGGAATTTAATAGATATTGTAATGTCAAATTATTTAGACCAATCGTTTGCATAAGTAGACAGAACTAAATTGAAAAATGTCTGTGTGAGAGAAGGGAATCAAAACTTGCTTAAGAAAGGCTAGCACTTAAATGAGAACAGCATACAAAGCAACAGAAATTGTCACAATGATTTTTTTTTTTTTTGTCACAGTGAATGAAAGATCATAAAAACCATAGAATGGCTCCAGTCAGAAGTGACTTTTCAAGATCATTTAGGAAAAATCCCTGTTACGAGCAAGGACACTCGCTAGATCAGGTGGTTCAAAGACCTATCCAACCTGACCTTGAATATTTCCAGCGATTGGCTCAACCACTTCTCTGGGCCACATGTTCCAGTGTCTCACCACCCGCATCATAAAAATATTATTCTTTTATATTTTTTATTTTAAACTGTTTCTCTTGGCCTATCATTACACACCCTGGTAAGAAGTCTCTCCATCTTTTTACGAGCCCCCTGTAAAGGCTTGTTCTTACTCAATAAGCTTCTTAAAGGGGCCTAGGTTTTTTAATACTCTGAGACAAGTGCACAGGAGAAATGGACAATATTCTCATGAGGTTAAACAACCTATTTTGTTGTTTACTTTAGAGAATAAGAGTACTTGGTAAATTTGAAAGCAATTGAAATAAAGCATTTCACAAGGCATTGACTCGGCAAACTATGACTCATCAAACTTTAGGTTACCAAGATTTGGAGAAGTGGAAATTAGAAGAAAAAGAGAGAGTGAGAGGGAGGGAGAAAGAGAGGGGGTACAGAGAAGGATTTATATTCAGTGCTTGAATTCCAGCATGTTCTCAGCTACTATAAAATCCAAACCAATGGGCCATGAGCACATGTGCCCTTGTGCAACTGTTTTGATCTGTCTTGGTCTCCCAGGCCCTCTCCTTCAGGTGGGGTTTCAGGTGTGCCAGTGACTGACAGCCATTCTGGGCTGCACTAGAGGCTCCAGGGGGTGTGAGATGGGGCACATTCCATTTTTCACAGAATTTGCCCTGCTTTCCGCCACACACATGGCAGCTGTTTTGAGCCAGTAATAATTTTCTCCAATTTCTGACACTCTCTTTAAGTATTGAAAGACTTCAATAAAGTCTCCCCAAAGCTTCTGTTCTCCAGGCAGAACAACCCCAAATCCCTCAACATGTCTTCACTGGTAATGTGTTCCAGCTCTCTGATTTTTTTTTTTTATGGACCTCCTTTGGACCTGTTGTAACATGTCTGACTTTCTTTTGCTGAGATCACGAAAGCTGGATGCAGTGCTCCAGCTGAGGTCTCACCAAAGTGAAATAAAAGGATCAGAATCACCTCCCTTGTGATGGCCACGCTTCGTTTGATTCAGTCCAGGATATAACTGACTTTCTGGGCCACAAGCTCACATTGCTGGTTCATATCCAATATTTCATCTACTGATATCTCAAAGTCCTTCTCCACAGGGCTGCTCTCAGTTCATTCATTACTCAGTACCTATGAATACTGGTGATTGCCTTGACCCGGGTGCAGGACTTTGCACTCGGCCTTGTTCAGTTCCACAAAGCTCACATTCGCCCACCTCTCCAGCCTGTCAAGATCCCTCTGGATGGCATCCTTTTCCTCAAGAGCATTAACTGCTCTACTTACCTTGCTGTTAATAAAGAGCAAGGATTCTCAACACTCCTCAGTATGAATAACAAGAGTTGGCTACACATGAGGAAAAAATAAATTATTTTTTTCACCAGTTTCTCTTAAATAATGAACAGGAAACAGCACATTTTTGTAAACAAAACAAGACTGCAGATCCATCTTTAGAATTACTAAATGCTAATCAAAAGTAGACTGGTTGTACCACAGTGTAAAGCTGTCAGGTCTTTTGAAACACAACAATGTATCTTTTAAATTGTGGTGACAACATAAGTGTTCATATAAATCAAACTTCCAGGCCATTTAACTTGATCCTCACCCATTTGGGTCCAGTCTGCACTTAAAAACCAGTCCAAATGATAAAAGATACTGAGACGGTAGCAAAGCAATGATCAGAAGGGAGACTCAAATCTTGGCTATCTTCATGTTATTCAATAACATCATGTTTTTTAAGTGGAACTCACTTGATAGGCTTTTTCCAATGTTGCTCATTTCCTGAGTCTCCTTGGATTAAAGAGATTCCCCAAAGTGTTGTATGTAGGACATCAAATTTTAGCCAGCTACAGTAACTGAATACCCTTAAGACACGTCTTATGTCTATGTGATTGCAGAACATAAATGTTTATGTATGTATTAAAGTTACTAAGTTCTGCACTTAGAATGCGAGGTAGTTGTCTTCTAGATAAATGTTTCTATATATTTTCTAATACTGAGCTGATCAGTTAAATTTACCATCTCTAATACAGAGTAAAAATTTAGAAAATACAAAAAGGGTAAAGTTGTTGAATACAGTACTATTGAATTACATTTTTTATTCGTGGAATTATAGTGTAACATTAGATAATGACAAGCAACAAAAAAGAAACAACTTTCCATTTGTATTAATTTATGCTTTTCATAAATGTTGGAAGCAAAATTCTGATGTCTCTATATGAAATTATATTGCTGAAATGCACAATTGCCAGAAATAGCTGCTCTAGGGAGAAGAAAAAACAATCATACAATACTGCAGGTAGTTTTGAACATGAGAATCTTACTTCTGTCAATAATATACAGCAATGACAATTATATATATATATAATATATATTAATTAATAAATTGGAAAAACTTTCATAGTAAATACTTTTAAATTCCAAAACACATATGATAATCAGAGTATATGCATATATATTTATTCAAATTAACTGGCTCCATTATTGAAACTGCTCTTTAAATTTATTGAACTACTTTTGTGGCAGAATGAATGAAGTGATTTGGGTTATTCTTCTTTTAAGTTGGTTGGAGTGTATTTTCTCAGGATTTTTATATTTTAAATTGTATTTGCAGGGAAATTTGACAGCTGTTTGCAATTATTTGTGAGTTGAATGAAAATATATGGTTTACACTGTATGGGAAATTATTATGCCCATATAATTTTTGTCGTAGGGGAAAAAAAAGGAGGAATATTGTAGTTGGTCAGTCACTGGTCTTTTCTCTGTTGTTGTCCTTCTCTTTTCTAGTGCAGCATCATGCAACCAGAATCTAGAGGAAAGAACATATTCTGCACATATGAAATTTGTTGTATCCCTTTAATATCTTTTCCTTTAACATAAAGGGAAACAAGCGTCAACAACAGCATAGCTCAGAAAGGATGTGGATAAGCACATCACATGTGAAGGGAGGTAATGTAATTCCTGGAAAGTATGAATAAATTATCTCAAGCAGATCATACTAAAAGCTGGAGATTTAGAATGCTTTTCAATGTATCAATACCTTGATAACATTTTATAAACCATATGTACACCACAACCACAGTGGGATGTATTAGAAACTTTGTTGCCACCTGTTGATGTGTACATAAGGAACAAAAGTTTGGGTTATTTTTTACTCTTGTCTCAATAAGTAAAAGTTATTATTGACACATTTCAAATTACTGTTCAGTGTAATGACTAACATAGACGCTCAGTGTTCAGTGGCAGGCAGAACAGTTTGTGTTTGCTAGAGAAACTCATTTCTAGCCAAAGGCTGTTAGGTTCAATTTTTAAACATATCTGCAGGAGTTCTAAGTTCTTATAGTAGCAAGTGTATCTTTTGGAGCTGGCCTCCAGACATACCTTTTCAAACTGAACATTGAATACTCAGAAAGTGTTAAGTTCTCCACATCTTAAACTGGATCCATAGAGTTGAATGAAATTGGTTGCCTTAAGATCGGTAGATTAGATGGGTAAAACCACTCAGCAGATCGTGGTGTTAGTGAGAAAAAGTCCTGCTTTTTAATGTAATGCATATCCCTGTAAAATATATGGGCAAAATTATGTACCTGAATTGTCAGGTAGAGATTATACCAGATTGAATGTGTCTTTCTTATAGGGGTGAAAAAAGTTTGGTTTTTTGAAGGCATTAAACTCAAAGCTGGAGAGAGTCCTGAGGGCATCACCAGCACCAGTCAGGGGCCTACTCTTCCCACCGTCCATGGCCCTATTTCATGCCAGCTTAGTGCTGCTACCTACCCCAGGGATGATATTGAAGTGCAAAGCTACAGCATTATCTCCGATTTTGTCTACTGCAATGGTGTTGTGGCTAGCTTCTCTCCAGTGCTCTGTCCTGTATAGATCCATGTGTTCCAATATCTGATTCTCACTGGTGAAATCTGTCCACTTTCAGCCTCTACATTTACTTATAATGACCGAGTAAATATAGATCTTAATCCAGCTTTTTAAAACTCAAACCTTGATGTGTCTAGCAACAATTACACTTTTAATACAGGCTGAAAGTAATAAGTGAGAAGGCAGAAAAAAACCAAAATCTTTGAAACTGAGAGGCCTGTTATGAATTTATAGATGTTGTCTCTTTAACACCTCTCTGAAAGATGTTCACTCATGTGAGATCTGGTTTGAACTGAAATAACTGACACTCTTTCAACCACAGACCAGCAATAACTGACAGTATAAAATGTAACGCAGTACATTTTAGTTTGCTTTGCTTGTTTCACTTAGTAAAAGTAAGAGCAAAAAATAGTTAAAAACATTGTTATTCTATTTGTGCTAGAGCATTAACCTATTAGAAAGCTTACAGTATTGCTGCATTCTAGATGACTTCATAACTGTACATACAAAAGGAATGTATACATGAGCCTATGTCTATGTAATTTTAGTTAGCTTCATTGGAAAATTTATTTTAATTAATTTTCTCTTTTGCAAAAACCCTCAGTTGATAGAATTTATCCTAACTGTGACCAAACTATAAAGAAAAACTCATCTAATTCTTCTGCTCAAAAAAGCACCAAAAAAACAAACAAGCAAATATGATAATAAGGTTCAAATCTGGGAAAGTGATAAACATGGAATAATGATGTTTAAAAATACATCATTGTACACTGATATTTAAAAAGCACCACAAGAAATATTTAAAAGTTACATTATGCCAAAATAATAGTTCCTACACCAACTCCCTGCATACCCCTCAATCATTGTTCTCTCTAGTCCAACTTCTTTTTTCCCCATCCTAAAAAGCTCTTTATAGATGAATGAAAAAAAAGCAATACAAGGCTTCCTCAAAATAACTTGTTATGGTACATGTTATTTATTTACATTTATGCATAATTTATTGTGTCAATGCTTAAAGATGAAATAAACTTCAAAAATTCATAGTCTCCTTGGTGTACAACAGCTTCCCAGAATGACTTTCTGGCTATCACATTTGAAAAGTTGCCCATATCTACAATAGCAATTTTTATTTTTCCAAGTCTTCATGGACAGTCTGCACACATTGCACATTCCTACACAAATACTTTTATATGGGGTACAATTTGGAGTGAGTGTTTCAAAAATGGGTTCCATATGCTTCTTAATTTCTATTTAGGATCCATTCCTGAGCTCTTAAAAAACCCTTCTTGATATCCATTTAGTATTCTTCTTACCCTTTCCCCCTTTCTTTTAATATAACGTATAAATAATGCCACCATCAGAACCAGCTGCACAGATCTGGAGACTATGTTGGTGACTTCCTAGGCTGGTTCTACACTTTAATGCTGAAGAACAGTTTGTTAATGAACTTTGTAGTTGACAGTAAATATTGACCATTTGGAAATACTGACCGTTTTGAAAATTGCCTCTTGCGGTTAAAAAGTTTACAGTTGAGTGTACTTATCTTTTAATTATTAAAAACAACAACAACAGCAAAATCCTTGATAGAATTTCAGGTTTGAATACTTTAGGTTTAAAGGTCTTCTCCATTTATTTAATTTTCAACACTGAGAAGCTTTTTTCTTGCTATGAGTCTTAAGACATAGGTTCAGTGTTGTCTGCAAACAATGCAGCCACAAAGGTCCATGTATTTGAAAGTACTTGCACAATGTTTAATTGCAAAATTCCTCTGATTCCAGCAAATTATTTGTCCTGTACATTTTCATACATAGTACATACTGAAAAAAAATCTGTCTTCCTCACTTCTGGATGAAAGAAGAACTTTTTTTATTTGGTTTTCTTGCAAGTTGAAGCCTTACATTTGTTACTTAATATACTTTGTGACTTTCACACTTGCTCAATACTTGTTTTAATGCCTACAGAATGTATCTACTCTGAGAGACTAAGGAATCTGATAAAAATCATTGTCCATTTTGTGCCACAAAAATTAGCTGGGCCCATCCTGATGAATTCACTGTATCATTTTAAGATGGTGCGTGAGGTGGAACAGGAGCTTTAAAGAAGAATAAATGAGAGAAAAGACAGAATAAATTAAGATCAGTAAGAATAATTTAACCCACCTTTTCTTTATATAAGAATACTACTATCATAGTTTCTAAACAGGAGACGGACATACTAGAAATTTTCAAATCTAAAGACAACAACAATAAAAGGAGAGAATTAAAATTATGGCTATAGTCAGAACTGTATGACATAGCATTTAAAAATCAACCTGTACTGTAAAATACAGGGTTTGTAGGGTGACATACTCTTGTTTATTTTAGCATGAAACTAAAAATCAAGCAAATTTGGCAGACCAGAAAAAGGAAAACCACAACATTATCAGCAGGTCCACAGCAAGTCACTATGAAGTGAACATTGCTCATTTGTACCATACACCTGTAGCTGTTTAGTAGGTGTTCGGTGGCAAATTCAGGCAATGACAGAAATTTCAAGTGACACAAATGTTTTGAAGTTCCCAGACTTGAGATCAGCTGGCTTGCAGAGTTTCAGATGCAAAGAGATGTCATTTTTCAAAACACAAAAAGAGCACGCAATATAATCTATCATTACATCATATTTATCATTTTAAAACTGTCATTTCAGGGTTCTCTATTGCAATTCGGAGCTATCGCTTTACTTTTGTTCTCAGGGCTGGAATCAGACAATGTTTATTATTTTGCATTCAAGATAACTTATTCTTGTTCATATAACTGTACTAATAATTAACACAGTTCTACTCAGGTACTGACTGATCTGCTAATTTAAAGGTCAGATTGTAAAGTTAAGATTGCAGCCCTTTGACATGGTTACTGCTTCAGCTAAAAGGGAACTGTTCTTAAGTGTGGCTGTGTTTTTCTTTCCTTTTTTTTACTCTGTGTTGTTGCTGTTGTTAGATTTATTTTTTTTAATGTATGTGTGTGCTATAAAGAATCTTTCATAGACTGCCATCTTAACTGCTACAGGCAACAGTGTGGTTCTTAATTACAAAGTGTCATAAATTCATATGCCATTTGTAACTTTAATGGCAAATCATCAGTGAGATTTGTTCTGCCAGGGCTGTGGAACATTGAAAGCAGAATTTCACAAGTTAATGGCTTGTGCTTTTCTGACAGCACACCAAGCTTTCACACTATTAACTAACACTTTGCTTCACTCAACCATTGAACTGTTGACAAAAGCACTTTAGCAAATCTGAACAGCAGAAAATAATCAAGTAAATCAAAAGCTGGTTTGGAATGAGGCAGAAAAATAGGGAAGAAAGAAGAATCAAAGGAAAATTTTAACAAGCAAAACACAGCAGCTTCGTATGCTTTGATAAACTTTATCATTAATGCATCAATATAATGAATCCATACCTGTTATAATTTTTCAGTTTTTGAATAATTTTTCTTCTCAATCCTGAGGAAACAATCTTTGAATAATCATGAATTATTTCAGTTTTATTTAAAGATTTAACCTACATAGCTGAGATATGGCTTATTTTATTCACCTGGTTTTGAAACATGAAGAAATTGAACTTTTCCCTGTGGAGATAACTAAATTTCACAAAAAACCCCACATTCACAATGGAAATATTGATTCCTGTAGGGATTGCAGAAAGAGATGCTTTAAGAGCATGAAAAAGGTAGTAAGTTTTTATTAATAAATAAAATTGTATGTTTGGACGCAATCATAAAAATATAATTTATTCAGGCATGGTAGGTTTCTAACACATAAAGACCTTTAGTTTGCAATAATATATCTAAAAATTTATGTAAGTGTATCTTTATCTGCTAAATGTATGCAGACATACATATCCATTTCCTGACCACAATTTACTTATGTACAATGGCAGATCATTGAGGAATACATGTATGTTATTTTATCCAGAATATTCTTCTTTGGTGGCAGAGGCACCATATTATGAAGATTTTAGTGAAGTACAGGATTGGATGGTTACAGCTTTGGACTGAATTGTGTATAAAAATTAGCACATAAAGAAGGTCTAAAAAAAAAAAAAAAAAAAAAAGACACAGAGTTTCTGATCCACTTCATGGAATCTTGTGAATAAAAATCCTAGGAAATGCACCTGCTTCTTAGTTAAGTGAGCCATATACTCAGGTTTTTTTGCAGATGTCCTCATTCTTTTAGGCAAAATGATTTAACATTTGTTCATAATCATGATTCATAAAATTTTCTTTGCCATTGCATCAAGCAGCATTTCTTACTCTCCTAAAGCACATTGGAATACTGAACTGGTTTCAGTGACATGCCTGTGTTACACATGCCTATGAGAAGAAACAAATCAAAATATTCCTAACAAAATAACTTCTACTTCTGCCTTCTTCTGTAACCATTGTAATTTTCCCAGAATCTACAACAAGAATTTGCTGCAAACTACTACACTGATGGGATTGCTGCAGCCTATTCATTGTTCAATTCAAGTAATTAAAAAGCATTTGAGGACAGGGAAGAAAGTAGCAGCTTTTTCATTGTTTCAATATTGTTTTAAAATTTGAGCTTGGGTAAAATTGAAAATCTACATAGATGCTTTAGACTCCTTGTAAAACATAACATTCATAACAAAATTGTGCTGGTTTGAAAGCAAAACCAGTGAGACTCCAAGTCAGAAATACAATTTAATAGGAAAAAGTAAAATACATGCAAGTAATACAAAGAAACAAAAACACTGACAGAGTCAGAATACAACCTGATACCCTGCTAGTTAGGGTGGTGGCAGCAGTCCAGATGAGGTGGTCTTGCTGAAGTAGTGATCCTGTAGACAGGTCTGGTAGCTCTTGTCCTCTGGAAACCAGTGGGTAAGGACTCCTCGTTCTGTCCCAGTTCCCACATTATATGTAGGTGGGAATGCTTGGCTCCTCCCCCTGGGTGGAGCATCTCACAATGGGATTATGTAATTCTATGAGTCATGTGGTGGATCCTCACAATGGGCTGATGTCATTGCATGAGTCATGGGGTGGGTCCTTGATGGCCCATTAAACACAAATGGCTCCCGGAGGAAGTTATCTGTGACTCATAGGGCAAGGTGTTAATGGCCTATTAACAGGAGATAGTCCAGGGGAGGAGGCAAAGAAAAACATTGCCCCTCCTTGGTTTCAACAGTTAATGAAGATGGAGATAGAATACAGACCCTCTGGCACATTTTTACATTGTAACCTACGACAAAAATGAAACAATATAATCTTAAAATTAATTAAAAATTGGAATGATTTAATGAATCTGACATAGAATTAACCATGGAACCTCCTAGGAAAGCCAAGAGGTCACAGCTATTTTTCACAATTGCAAAGCTAAGGCATCATAATGAATCAAACTTCAACTGCTAATCCTAAACACATCATATGCAGTTTAAGTACTTAGTACACACTTTTAAAGTCAAGTCACAGTAAGACAGGTGTCAGAGAAACAGGAAAATTAAATGGGATATAGGTAGGTAATAAGAGAGAGAAGTAACAGAACAACCAAAGGATTAAAAAAAAAAAAAAGAAAAGGCAGTTTAGCTGTCAGTCAAAATTTCCTGTGATATTAACAAACTTAGAGGTGATTATTTTCTAGTTATTTGCTCTTTGTCCAATTTGTCTCAATTAAGAGTTTCTGCAGTCAAACTTGGTTTTAGTGATATGAAATTTTTTACTTAAGGTTCTCTTTCCTTGTTTAGTCATGGACATGGAGTATTACTGCTTTGCCATTCTCTGTCCATTTTTTACTTTTCAGGCAGAATTCTTAATTTATTAATAAAGATTTTGAGGTAAAAACACAAGAAAAATAAATGGGAAGATTACTGATAACTAAAAAGAAATTTAAAAAGCTTAGATTTAACTCTTGAAAAACAGTGTCTTGTGATAACCTTTCACTGCCACAGACTCAGTCAGCAAAGGAAATAAAAGTTGAAATAAAGATAGAAAATTTAACAAATATATAGACATTCCACATAAGAACATGGGTAACTTTAGAGAGGAAATAAAGGTCTTTCTCAAGTGAATTTGATGCTGAAAGAGGAGATACCTCAAACTGAACAAAATCCCTCAGTTCAGTTTAAAAACAATTATGACTTTGAAAAGATCATTCTGCATACACAGGTAAAAGTATTAATTCTCTAAATAGTGTTGTTTAGAGAGAGTGAAAATATTCTAAACACTAAAAGTAGGGTTGTATGATAGAGGATTGAAAAATTTCTTTGTTAGATACCCCTGTATTTTCCATAGACATTGTTGTAAAATTTGTATTCTTTCACATCATGCCCAAGCTAGGGTTAGTTGAGAGGACAACATTCAGAAGACACTGTGAGAATTAATGTAAGACAGGAGCATTAGTATCTGATCTGACTAAAATATGACATTCTCTTGAAAATAAAAGCAGTACTTGTGAAACAGTATAGAGATGAGTGAAGTATCATTTTTCTACTCACATATGAAAAATTTTAAGCAATTTTTTGAGAAATTTTAATATTTTTGATTAATTCTTGGTTACTATTAAAAATAAGTGTTTCATTAAATTTCATATATTATTGCATTTTTATTCCCATTTGAAGCAGTAAGGCTGTCTTCTTTTCTTCTCCTACTGGGTAATATTCCTGAACTCACAATAAAAATGTATGGTTTACACTTTACATTTTTTCCAACTGTTTACATACTCTGAATCTCTGCAAAGAGGTTGACCCAGGAAATATTGATTCCATGATAGAGAATTCTAGGCTTTCCATTTATACTTGAATTTTTTTTACTTCCTTGTATACAATCATATACAAAGAAATTAACTTTTGTGCCCAATATTTAATTGCAAGAATAAGAGACTTTTTTCTTTTTCTGTAGACATTTTATTTGTGACTCACTGATACAAAGTGAAAGTTTAATGAATTCATTACCCCTCTAGAGAAACTTATTTCTCCAAAGCTCAGGTAACCAGTAGGTGATAAGGTCAAGTATATGAAAGTTATGTTCAATATTTTAGAACAAATCAAGTATGCAATAAGTGATTCCTGAGCTTTTGGGAACAAACTGTGAAACATTTCTGTGCAACCAAAAATAACACATTTCTCTAATTAGGCTGGTTAATATTGTTTACATTTGCATACTCACCACAATGTTTTCATTAATTTTTGCATGTTTCACATTTTTCTTTCCACTTAGGGGTAGGGTAGTCTGGTGGATTAATCTTAGAATACTTGCATTTTTCTATAAATAGCATTTTGCATTGCTAAATAAATAGAAAATTGAGTGTGTGTTTTTGCCTGTTTTGCTAATCATTTGAATATATATGTTTCTTTAATATTTTCTTTGTATGTTGAAAGAAATAGCTCCTAGGTCAGGAGATTTATGAATCCTATCAGAAACATCTGTAAGGACTCTTCATTAAATTAATATTTCTCTGCACAACATTTTTTTCTTCCATAAGACAGAAAAGTCATTTTACTTTTCACAAAACTTGGCCAAACTGATGAAATAAAGCATAGAAGAAAGTAGGAAGAAAGGAGTGTTCACAACACTCACTTGCAAACAAACAAAAAAATTATTATAAGGAAAGAAAAGTGATATTAACATCAAAAACAATCTCAGAAAGAATGGTCAGCATGAAATCCTTCTTTAAGAGACTGGTGATTCGGTTTGTATCACACATCATAGATCGAGAGCATGTTGAAAATGCTACAAGAACATAAAAATCAGTAACAGTAGAAATATT
>VXBU01011905.1:78192-92731 GCA_013400315.1 Bombycilla garrulus | reverse complement strand
GGCTCAGGACATGTAGAGAGAAGCTCAGGACACAGGACAAGGGTTAGGACACACAGACAGGGCCTCAGGACACACAGACAGGGCCTCAGGACATGAGAACCTTTCCCCTTTTCCTGTTCTCCCACAAAGGGACAATTTCTGGCAGCAGAGCAGGAGCTGTCTGGCCACACCCTTGGATTTCTCAGCTCCCCTTGCCCTGAGGTGCTCACAGGTGAGCAGAAACACGGGCAGGGGCTGGGATTGGGAAGAGCCTGGCTGGGATTCACTCACACACTGGGATTCTCTGGGATTCTCTCACCCCCTGGATTCTCTGGGATTCTCACTCACCCACGCAGTAGCGCCCGTTGGGAGCCAGCACAAAGCCAGGTTTGCAGATGCACTTGAAGCTGCCGTCCTCGTTGATGCACATCCCGTTGAGACACATGTTGGTGGTGGCACACTCGTCGTGGTCTGGGGGCACAGACGGGACCCCAGAGCTGCAGCAAGATCCTCCCATGCCCCAAACCCCCCTGTGCCCAAATCGTGCTGCTGGGCCTCAAAGCAGAGGGGCGGAGGGGTTTGGGTGGGACCTCCAGGAGCATCGGCTCCAAACCCAGGCTCAGAGCTGCTCAGAGCTGTCCTGCTGCACCCCCAGCGCTCTTCCTGCTCCAGCCCAGCCCTGCTGATCCCCTGCTGATCCCCAAACTCTGCAGGAGCACAACACCCCCATGAAAACCCCTCCCCAGCCCCGCCCCACCCAGCCCAGCCCCACCCAGCCTCACCCAGCCCCGCCCAGCCCTGCCTCACCCAGCCTCACCCAGCCCCGCCCTCTCTTGGGGGATATCCCAAGCAAATTCTCCTCAGGGAGAGCAGGGGGCTGATCCCAGCCCAGCCGAGCTCCTCCTGGGGGCCAGGGGACCCTCACCCACGCAGTTCTTGCCGTCGGGGGTGATCTCGAAGCCGGCGTTGCAGATGCACTGGAAGCTGCCGTCGGTGTTGACGCAGCGCCCGTTCCTACACATCACCCCGTTCATGATGCACTCGTCGATGTCTGCGGGGAAATCAAATATTTTCGGTTCCGGGGACTCTGCTGACCCGTCTGCCCTCCCCAAAAAGCAGGGGACAGCCCTTACCGATGCAGGCCTGCTTGGTGGGCGTGCTCTGGAAGCCCTCGTGGCACTTGCAGTGGTAGGAGCCCGGCGTGTTGACGCAGTCGCCGTGCACGCAGGGGCTGCTCGAGCACTCGTCCACGTCTGCAAGGGGGAAAAAACCAAACCGTGAGGGACCCAGAGCAGGGGGAGCAGCCCGGAGGAGCCCTGGCAGCCGTGGAGCAGCCCCTACTCACCGATGCACTCCCCGCGCACGTCCTGCTTGTAGCCCATGTTGCACTCGCAGCGGTAGCTGGACGGCGTGGGGATGCAGCGCCCGTTCAGGCACAGGTTGGTGAAGTGTTTGCAGATGTCGATGGTCTGGTTCAGCGTGGCCGTGCCTGGGGGCACAGGGAGGGTTGGGGAGCCCTTGGGTGAAGCATGGGAAGAGCTGGGGAGCCCTTGGATGTGTCAAGGACTTGGGACGGTGGCAGCTCCTGGGGACAGTTCCCGGGGGCACAGGGAGGGTTCCAGAAGCCCTGGATGTGCCCAGGACTGGAGGGTGGCAGTTCCTGGGGACAGTTCTTGGGGACAGTTCCTGAGGACAGTTCCCGGGGACAGTTCCTCGAGAGGGTTCCAGAAGCCCTGGATGTGCCCAGGACTGGAGGGTGGCAGTTCCTGGGGACAGTTCTTGGGGACAGTTCCTGAGGACAGTTCCCGGGGACAGTTCCTCGAGAGGGTTCCAGAAGCCCTGGATGTGCCCAGGACTGGAGGGTGGCAGTTCCTGGGGGCAGTTCCTGGGGACAGTTCCTGGGGGCAGTTCCTGGGGACAGTTCCTGGGGACAGTTCCTGGGGACAGTTCCCTGGGAGGGTTCCAGAGCCCTCAGGGGTCCCAGAGCTCTCTGGGGGGGTGTCAGAGGGGTACGAGGTGGGGAGCAAACCCTTGTGGGGACGATGAGACCGAGGTGGTGACGGGAAAGCTCTGCTCCTATCTGGAGCTTTTGGGAAGCTATCTGGGAATGAGGGAGACACTCCAGAGCAGATCTGTGTGCGGGCTCAGCTCCTGCCCAGCGCCGGTGCCACATCCCAGCTGTGCCCCGAGGTGGGACACTCGTGTGTCCAGCTGGGAGCGGCCCTGGGGAGCACGCCCTGCTCGGGACAACCGGGAATTACCGATGCTGGAGCTGCCCGGGCCCATCCCCGGCAGCCCCGGGATCCCGCCCTGGCCGTTCGCCCCGTTCGGGCCGATGCCCCCGGGCCCGTTGAGTCCCGGCCCGACTCCGTTGGGCCCGAATCCGGGAATCCTCGGGAAGTTGCCGGGGAAGCCTGGCACCACCGGGAGTCCCTCGATGCAGAGCCGGCGGTACTCGTCTGAAAGAAAAGCGCGATTTTGCAGCGGTGCCCGGATCCCCCCGCAGGGAGCGGAGGGACGGGCAGGGAGAAAAGGGCGCGTCCGCATGGGAATGATGGGAACAGGAATAGGAAACGGTGGGAACAGGAATAGGAAACGGTGGGAACAGGAATAGGAAATAGTGGGAACAGGAATAGGAAATGGTGGGAACAGGAATAGGAAATGGTGGGAACAGGAATAGGAAACGGTGGGAACGGGAATAGGAAATGGTGGGAACGGGAGTAGGAAATGGTGTGAACAGGAATAGGAAATGGCGGGAACGGGAGTACGAGATGATGGGAATGGGAATAGAAATGATGGGAATGGGAATGGGAATGGGAAATGATGGGAATAGCAGATGATGGGAATGGGAATAGAAATGGTGGGAACAGGAATAGGAAATGGTGGGAATGGGAGTAGGAGATTATGGGAATGGGAAGAGAAAATTGTGGGAATGGGAAATGATGGGAAGGGGAAATTATGTGAATGGGAATAGAAAATTGTGGGAATGGGACTAGGAGATGCCAAGGGCAGGGAAGGGATCAGGAGCAGGAGGAGGAGCAGGACAGGGATCGATCCTCATCTCAGCTCAGCCTCAGGTGAGCCCAGGTAGGAGGAGCAGCACCCCAGGTGATGGGGCTGGGCTGTTCCCCCAGGTCACCAGGGATGGGACAAGAGGGAGAGGCTCAAGTTCTGCCAGGGGAGGGTGAGGTTGGATATCAGGGAAAAAATCCCTCATGGAAATGGTGGCTTTGGCAAAGGAGTCCCCATCCCCGAAGGGGTTTAAAAGCCACAGGGATGTGGCACTTGGGGACGGGGTTTGGTGGCCCTGGGGAACTTTCCCAAGAGCCCCAGGTTTGGGATGGCGGGGGTCACTCACCCGAGCCCCGCACGGGGCACATCTCGGGGGTCTGGCCGATGGCCCAGCAGCGCCCCGAGTCACAGCAGCACTGCATCCTGCTGGCCTGGCCCGGCACGTCCCCGGCACAGCGCCCGCCCAGCAGCGCCGAGAAACACGTCCCCAGGCGCTGGTCTGCGGGACAGGGACAGGGACACGGTCACCAGGTGCCACCACCACCTCCCAGCCAGCCCCTGAGGGCCCAGTCCCCATGGAATCCCTCCTGGCCTGACCCCCTGATCCCCCAGGCCCTCCTCGGGGTTTGTGGCTCCTGGCCGAGGCCCAGGGGACCCAGGGTGTCTCACATCCAGCAGGCTCCACCTGGCACCGATCCCTCCAGGAAAACCTGGAGTCCTCCCCTCCTTCCTCTCCCACCTTGCTTTGTCTCAAGTCAATTAATGAGGGGGAAAGTCTCCCGGGATGTGGCTGCCACTTCCCGGGAATGTAATTGGAATTAATTGCCCGGAGCCGTTTGATCTGCGGGCTGTGGGTGCACGTCTGCTCCCAGCACAGCTCGGGGACCCGCAGGGGACAGTGACCCCGGTTCAAACCAGCAGGTCCTTCCTCAGGCACGTCCCCCAGCCCCGCTCGGAGCTGGATTCGGGGGAAATTGCTCCTTTCAGGAAACTTCACTCACAGAAAACACCAGCAGAGAGCCAGTCAGAGCTGGAGAAGGGGAATTTGAAAGCGGGGATTGAACGCAGAACGGGATCAGCTCCTAATCCCGAGGAAGGGGAGGAGAAGCCGGGGGTGTTTGGGTCCCAGGGCACCGGTTTGCACAAAACCCCAGCAAAGCAGAACGTGCTGCAGGAGAGAGGGGAGGGCAAATTCCAGATGGGATTAGAGAGGGCTCCGAGGTGGGGACTGAGCCCAGGGGGCTCTGGGGGGTCCAGCCGGGAGGGCAGAGCAGGAGGGGGAGCTGGTCCTGCTCTGCGAGGGGACAGGAGCGATTCCAGGCTGGAGCTGGGGGCTGGCAGGGCTGCACCCATCCCATGGACCGTGTCCTGATCCCAGGAGGAGCAGCAGGGATTGTCCAGCACAGCCAACCCCACAAAACTGGGCTGGTGGGAGGCATCCCTGGACACCCTGGATGAGCTCTGAGATCCCTCCCTACCCATCCCACGATTCCACAACCCTCACGTTTCCTTCTTCCTCTTTCCATAACCCTCACATTTCCTTTCTCCTTTTTCCTCTTTCCACAACCCTCACGTTTCCTTTCTCCTCTTTCCACAACCCTCACATTTCCTTTCTCCTCTTTCCACAACCCTCACATTTCCTTTCTCCTCTTTCCTCTTTCCACAACCCTCACGTTTCCTTTCTCCTCTTTCCACAACCCTCACATTTCCTTTCTCCTCTTTCCACAACCCTCACATTTCCTTTCTCCTCTTTCCTCTTTCCACAACCCTCACGTTTCCTTTTTCCTCTCACTCAGACCCCACTGGATCCAAAGAAGGGCTCCTGAGGAGGGCACAGCTCTCAACAAAACCCTCCCAGGCCTCTGTGAGCCCAGAACTGGAGGCACTGGATCTGCTGCTGCTGCCTCAGGAGAAGCACAACCCAAAGCCTCCAGAGCTTTGCTGCGCTCTCGGGGATAAAAAAAGAGCTGCAGAAGGCCAGTGCAGGAGTGCTGAGCAGCAGGGAGGGAGGGCAGGAACACCGTGTGCACGTCTGGGAATGCACTGAAAGGCCATTTCTCTTCATTTGAGAATTATTCTTGTAAGCTGCTCTGGAAGAGGAACCTTTTGTACCAAGGAAAATGCACAGAGCCCCTCCAGCTGCTCCTCTGCTGCCTGCAGAGCCCTCCCGGGGTTGGACTGGGCTTTGTGTCCAGCCCAGGGGTTTGAACCCTTCCATGAACTCCCCTCTGCACCAGGACGGGATTTTCTCCTGGTGGGGATTTACTGGGGCAGGTCTGAAAGCAGCTCCTGGCCCTGGGGGTCAGCGCCAGCTCTGGGTGCTGCTGTTCCAGCTGTGAAACTGTGGGAGTAGTTTTATAGAAATGATAAATTATAAAATTATAAAATTATAAATAATACAGAACTATCGCAGTGCCATAAAAAGGGGTTTGCTTTGCTGGGAAGGGAGGGGAGTGGATTGAGTGCTGCTGCTCCCAAATTCCTGGAACCCCAAACTCTCCAAAGAAGCCCCGAGACCCCCTGGAACAGAGCTGGCGAAATTTGGGTGCCAGGGCAGCTCCAGCCCAGCAGGAGCTGCGGATTTTGCCAAAACAAAGCCTGCCTGTCCCAAAAAGGGAGCTCAGGGAAAGGCTGCAGCACCCCGAGCCAGGTCAGGTGGAGTCAGAGTCCACTGCAGCTAAATCAGCTCGGGACTATTTTTAAATCTGGGCTTTCTAATTTTATTTATTTTCGTTTCTCGAAGCTCTTGGTTTCAAGGAAAGTGGGGAATGTCCACATGACTCATCCCAGAGCTGTCACACCCCTCTGGGCTCATGGCAGGGGCTGGGAAACAGCAGGAAAAAATTCCATTCCCATTAAAATCTATCAGTTTCCCAAACAAGAGCACTTGGGCTTTACTTTTTACTCACACTTTACAACATTTTTTTCCTCCTGGAACTGAAACATTTAATTCTGCTCCAGGATCCGTGGCTAGGAAAGAATTTGGAGCTGAATTTTTTTTTTTTTGCTGCAGTCATTTCCACAGAAAGCTGCACCTGACACTTTGCATTGCACCACTAATCCCTGCCCGTGCTGTAAGAATTCCTCTCCCCAAATCTCCCCATCCTCATCTTCCTGAAGGCAAACGGACTTTCAGACCAGGGAAAAACCCCTGGAATTGATCTGGATAAAAGCAGGAGCCCCTGCTGAGTGTGAATAAACACAGAGCTGATCCTCTGTCCCAGGAACTGGCGTGGGATACCCTGGGACCATCAAATATTTCAGGAGAGGAGTTTTGCTCCGTTCAACACCCAAATTCCCCCAGCTCTGGAGGCAGCACAGCTCAGGCTGGAGCGGAACCAGTTCGGCTTTGGGGTGCGAACACCCAGAGCCAAACCACGCCAGCCTTTCCCAGCACGCACCCCACATCCCCCTGGGGTTATCCCCAGCCCCGAGCCCGCCCCAGAGCCCGTTTTCCCCTCACCCAGGCAGCGGGAGCCGTCGGGGCTGCTGGCGAAGCCGCGGGGGCAGGAGCACACGTAGCTGCCCACGGTGTTGGTGCAGTCGCCGCCGTCGCACACGCCGGGAACGGCCCCGCACTCGTCCACGTCTGCAAGGACAGAGCTTCAGGGAGGCTGCACAGCGTCCCCTCCCCACCCAGCGCAGGCCACGGCGGGGTTTGGGGGCTCAGGGCATGCTGGAGCCCGTAAAGGGTTTCCAAAATCCTCCCGGGGGGTTCGCGGGGTCTCTGCTTCTCCCCACAGCCCCTCCCTGGCGAGGTTCGGGCTGGACATCAGGAAATCCTCCCCAGCAGGAGGGACTGGGCCTTGGGAAGGGCTGCCAGGGAGCTTTGGAGCCCTGGAGGTGTCCAGGGAAAGCCCGGCTGTGGCTCTCAGTGCCACGGGGGTGCCAGGTTATGGCCTGGATTTACAGATCCCTGTGGGCCGCTCACAGCCCGGGATATTCCACAGCTCCATTCGCTGATTCTGTCCCAGTCAAGAGGTGAAGATAAAATTCCTGCTTGGCTCTTTAGGGCTCTCAAAGTCTGCCCCGGCCACCAGAGGGGTCCCCGGAGCCCCCGGGGCTGCTCTGGCTCTTTGATGCTCGAGTCCCTCAGACAGAAAAGCTGAGAGCTCCTGGGGCAGCAGAGCAGAACAGAAAAAACCTCCCCCACCTGGGCCCCTGCAGCCAAAACGAGATTTTATCAGCCAGCCTGCCCTGTCATTCAATCCCAGCCCTGCCCTGGGCCACAGCTCGGGAGCTCTGAAGGAAAAGAGCTTTAGGAAGGCAAAGTTGGGGGAAAAAAACCCCAAAACTTTGTGTGGCAGCGGGGAGGATGCGAGCCCTGGGGGCTGCGGGCAGATCTGTGCCTCTGACATCCCTCCCTCACATCGGGGGCAGCGCTGAATCCCATTCCGATGGAAAACCAAGAGGTTCCATCAAACTGCAGCTCTTCTTTCTCCCCCTCTGAAAATCCCAGCCCTGAGGAGCAGGAAAAGATCCCGTTCCTGCAGGACTCCACATCCTGTGCTCCGGGAACACGAGCCCTGGGCTTTGTTGTCCTTTCAGCTCTTCCCCACCACGTTTTCCCTCTCGGTTTTCCCTCGGCGAGTGTTCCGTGGTGGTTTGGAGCCGCCGAGGCAGAGCTGACCCAGCGGGACGGGTTCATTCCCCTCTCATTAACACCCAGCGCCGGGGAGGGAGCCCTGCCAGCCCCAGCCTGGCTCCTGCCCCGATTTCCAACCTTCTGTTGGAAATTAAAGCAGGATCCTGTGCTCTGCTGCTCAGACAATGGCAGGATTCAAGGCAAACGTTGATTTTGGAGCCAGGCTGGGATTGGAATTGGAATTGGAATTGGAATTGGCCTCGTCCTGAAAGGCTGGAAAAGCCAAAGTCTGCAGAGCCTCTGGGAGAGCTGGAGCTGCAGAGCTCATCCCACACGGTGCCCCAGAGCTGTGGGAACCCCAACCTTTCTGTGCGCTAAAAACCCAGGATTTGATGGAGAAAACACCCCCAGGGTCCCTCAGGTGCAGCAGCACGGACTCACTGCCCTCCCCTCCCAGAAAAGAACCACGGAGGGGGGAATGGAACCTCCAAACCACCCAAATCCAGGGAAACGAGCTCTGGATGGAGCCAAACCATGAGCTCTTCGGAGGGGTTTTGTGAGGAAATGTAAAGAAAGTGGTTATGGGGTTCCTTCCGCCCGTGGAAAAACTCTGGGAAGCTCCCTGTGGGGCAGGAACGTCAGGAAATTCAGGATTCTGTGCCCTGGTGACAAAAGCCCGGCCTGTGGGGACAGAAGGAGCGCCTCACATCTAAAGGGGGGAGGAAAAGAGGTGAGATTCGGAATCCCAGGATTTGTTCCCTCTGGCAGAACATCCTGGAGAGGCCAAAAATGGGCAAATCCTGGCTGAGGTTGTCGCACACAGCTTGCTTGGAGCCTTCCACTCCCTTTCCTGGTGTCTCTCCGTGGATTTTTTTTGTCTCTTATCACCCTGGATGGATTTTGGATTCGGGACGCGCTCCTCTGGGAAGCATCCTGGATGAGGCACTGGCATTACCTCACTGATAGCAGAGCTTGGCCTTTGTTTGTCCTGCAGCACAGGAAGGGCTGTTAAAAAGCGAAATTCTTGGCAGAGAAACCCTGGAATTATGGCAGGAAAAGCTTTGTCCAGCCAGTGATTCCCCCTTAACTCCACACCACGGAATTGTTCCCCTCGGTGTCGTTTTTCCGGTTGCTTCCAGGATAATTTCAAAATGCCACAGCTCCCCCCGTTCCCTGTGATTTATGGATCCAGGTCTCTGGAGCAGCAGGATGTGTCCGACTTCAGCTTTGATGTTCCCTCTCTCCACTTCGCACCAGGAATTTTCTTGTGTCCTCAACAATTTTCCTCCCGCCGCGTTAAGAGCTCGGCTGGATCCAAACCTGCCCTTCTCCCCAGGCTCTCATTCCCTAAAAACCTCAACAGATCCTGCTTTTTCTTTTTCCTTTTTTCCGCCATAACCCAGGCGTGGGATCGGTTAATTCATCCCTAACCTGGCAGTTCTTGCCCTCTTTATGTTTTTTGCACAACACAATCCAAATTTTCGGTGCTTCCCAAGCCGACCTCGTCCCCACCGGGTTTTAGGGAGCAGCCTGACCCCTCCCATCCCCGAATCCAGAAAATTCCCTGTTCCCCAGACTGCTCGGATCCCTCAGAGCGGGAGCAGCGCCAGGAACTCTCAGCATCCCCGGAGCTCCTCGGAATACAATGGACAATGGGACAACACGAGCCACCCTCTGGAAGTGTCCCATCCCTCGGGAACGAGCCTGGAACGGAGCAGCCTCGGCCTTGGAGGAGGTTCAGGCACGGATCCGGGCTGGATGTGGGGCTCACGGTTTTTCCCTGAGAGGAGAAGGATTCGTTTTCCTGCTGGAGCTGCGGATCCATGCAGGGAACATCCAGCTGGGCCTCCGTTATCAGCGCGGAATATCTGGAAAAGCTTCTTGATCCTCCGGGGCCCGAATTCCAGGCGTTGGGAGATAAGGTTTGTGTTGGGAGATAAGGAAGGCACCGCCGTTATCTCGGCGTTAATGAGGGGACGGTGTTAATGAGGGGACACTGCTAATCAGCGAGCTGTGACCTCCGGCTCCAGCACAATCCAGGAATTCCCCCAGGAATCCCCAGCACAAAACCCGGGCTCAGGGAAACCGGGGAGAATCTCCCGGAGAGGTTTAATCCGGGTTTTAACATTCCCTGGATGCCAGGCCTGGATGGGGAATCTGAAAATGAGAGGGAAGCAGAGAATTCCCTCCTTTCCCAGCTGTAAAATTGACCCAAAACTCAACGAGGGAACTGCTGCCGGGCTGGGATTCGGACCTGGAGCACACCTGGATAACAAATCCTTCCTCTGGTTCCTGCTTTGCTCAAACCCCTGGGCCCAGGGACGAGAGCCCTTGGACCAAGGCAGATTTTGGCAGTTTCAGCAGGAATGTGAAGCTCAGGGATTTGATGCTCCAACTGCTGGATCCAAGGGTGCAGGAACCTCGGGGATTTTCAGGGAACTCTGGGCCCAAATCCTCTCGTGTCCATAAAGTGGGAGAGGAACCCTCTCGGTTCCCCCATCCACACCATTTCAGGGAATCCCAAAGGCGATTCCACTTTCCTGGGATTCCCTTCACCTTGTGGTGGCCCTGTGGGGACGTGGAGGTGACACAGCCGGGCGAGGAGCCCTCACACCCCTCCTGTTTGTGTCCTCCCCAGCTGGAATGACATTTCCCGGAGCCAGACGAAGCCTCCTGTCCTGGTGGTGATCCCGGGGCTGGAGCAGCCCCTGGGAAGGCTGGAATTGTCCCTTTCTTGGGCAGGGCAGCGAAGGGGAGCCGTTTGTGGCTGCTCTTCCAGGGGGAAGTGGGAGGCCCCTCACATCTGGAGGACAGATCCAGACAATGGATTTGGTTTAATCTCGGGATGGAGGAGATTCCAGCTCAACTGGTTTCAGATGTGCTCCGCTCCCCAGCCGGCGTGGGAGCGGCGGGGAGAGGCAGGAGCAGCTTTCCGCTGCCCCTGGTCCCACCTTGGCCCGGCAAATTCCTGGAATGTCACTGGATTCGGGATTCGGGGAGCTGGTCCTTCACCTGACACAAACAAGGGGCTGGTTTGGGTTCTGCTGCTTTCAATCCTTTCAGCGTGGGAGCCCTGCAGGAATTCTGTCAGGATTTCAGAGCGAGTCTGCTGGCGCCCTGCCCAGGAAGATGCTCAGACACAGATGTTTCCTGGGGATGAAGGAATGTCCATCCCACAGCAGGGATTGGCCTCTGCAGCTCCTGGCTCTCTTTGGGAAAGATTTCCTGGGGGGCTGAACCCAGGGCACAGAATCCTGGAATGGTCAAAGACCATCTCACCCCACCTCATCCCAGCTCCAGGGGCTTCCACAGGCAGGCAGAGCTCTCCCTGATTTCCCATTTCACGGTGATTAAATCTTCACAGCCCTAATGAAGAGCCTCGAAATTAAAACCTGTTGAGTTTTCAAGGCTTGATCAGGCTCAGAAGCTGGCAGAGCCGTGGAGGCAGCCCTGAGCTGCCTAAAGCCTTCCAGAGGTCCCTCCTGTGCCATCAGCCTGTTCCCATTAAAACATCCTTTAAAAACCCCTCTGTGAACAAACCAAACCCTTTCCTTCTGCTCTGGGGGAAGATCAGGAGATCAGGAAAGGTCCATTCCTCATTTCCTGGCCTTGCCCTCTGGCAGGGCTGGCTGGGAAGCAGGCTCCAGCCTGGAACGGGAGCTCTCTCCCATCTCTGCCTCGGCCACGCGCGGGATTTCAGCGCTCGTGGGACCCTGGGAAGAGGAGAATCCCGGAGCCTCCCTTACCTTCACACCTGTGGCTGGTCTCGCTCTGCTTGTGCCCTGCAGGGCACTTGCACTCGTAGGATCCCACGGTGTTGATGCAATTGCCGCCTTGGCAGAGCCCAGGGATGGCCTGGCACTCGTCCACATCTGCGGGAGGAGGAGCAGGGACGTGAGGGCAGGGAAGGGATGCCTGGATTTACCTGCTCTCGATGCTCCCTGCTTTGGGGCTCTGTTTCCAGATTCTGCTCTCAGCATTATCTGTTTTAGGGTTCTGTTTTAGGGTTCTGTTCTGGGCTCTGCTCTCAGCATTTTCTGCTTTGGGGCTCTGTTTTAGGGTTCTGTTTTGGGGCTCTGTTTTAGGGTTCTATTTTGGGGCTGCGTTTCAGGACTCTGCTCTCAGCATTCTCTGTTTTAGGGTTCTGGTTTAGGATCCTGTTTAGGCCTCTGCTCTCNGCTCTCAGCATTCTCTGTTTTAGGGTTCTGTTTTAGGGTCCTGTTCTGGGCTCTGCTCTCAGCATTTTCTGCTTTGAGGCTCTGTTTTAGGGTTCTATTTTGGGGCTGCATTTCAGGACTCTGCTCTCAGCATTCTCTGTTTTAGGGTTCTGGTTTAGGATCCTGTTCTGGGCTCTGCTCTCCATATTCTCTTTTTTAGGCCTGTTTTAGGGTCTGTTTTGGGACTGTTTAGGGATCTGTTTTAGGCCTCTGCTTTAATGCTCCATTTTAGGCCTCTGGTTTAGGCCTCAGCTTTATTGCTCCATTTCAGGGCTCTGTTTAGGGCTCTGGTTTAGGCCTCTGTTTAGGGCTCTTTTTTAGGCCTCAGCTTTAATGCTCCATTTCAGGGCTCTGGTTTAGGCCTCTGTTTAGGCCTCAGCTTTAACGCTCCATTTCAGGGCTCTTTTCCGGGCTCTGCTCTCCCTGTTTTCTACCCTGGCGCTGCTCAGGGGCTCTGTCCCTCCCTCCCTCCCTCCGTCCCTCCCTCTCCGCTGACCCTGGCAGGCTCCGGTGCGGATGTTGGGGATGAAGCCGCGGCGGCAGGGGTGCGGCTGTGCCGGGCACATCTCGCAGGGGTGGCCCCAGGCGCGGCCGATGGTGGCACAGCACATGGTCTTGGTGCACACGATGCCGCTCAGCTGGCCCTGGCACATCTGGTTGTTCACTTGGCTGAAGCAGGGCCCGGTGCGGTAATCTGGGGAGGAAACAAATTTTGAGATTCATNAGGCCTCTGGTTTAGGCCTCAGCTTTATTGCTCCATTTCAGGGCTCTGTTTAGGGCTCTGGTTTAGGCCTCTGTTTAGGGCTCTTTTTTAGGCCTCAGCTTTAATGCTCCATTTCAGGCCTCTGGTTTAGGCCTCAGCTTTATTGCTCCATTTCAGGGCTCTGTTTAGGGCTCTGTTTAGGCCTCAGCTTTAACGCTCCATTTCAGGGCTCTGTTTAGGACTCTGGTTTAATGCTCCATTTCAGGGCTCTGTTTAGGGCTCCGTTTAGGCCTCTCTTTAGGCCTCAGCTTTAACGCTCCATTTCAGGGCTCTGGTTTAGGCCTCTGTTTAGGCCTCAGCTTTAACGCTCCATTTCAGGGCTCTGGTTTAGGCCTCTCTTTAGGCCTCAGCTTTAACGCTCCATTTCAGGGCTCTTTTCCAGGCTCTGCTCTCCCTGTTTTCTACCCTGGTGCTGCTCAGGGGCTCTGTCCCTCCCTCCCTCCCTCCCTCCCTCGCCGCTGACCCTGGCAGGCTCCGGTGCGGATGTTGGGGATGAAGCCGCGGCGGCAGGGGTGCGGCTGTGCCGGGCACATCTCGCAGGGGTGGCCCCAGGCGCGGCCGATGGTGGCACAGCACATGGTCTTGGTGCACACGATGCCGCTCAGCTGGCCCTGGCACATCTGGTTGTTCACCTGGCTGAAGCAGGGCCCGGTGCGGTAATCTGGGGAGGAAACAAATTTTGAGATTCATTAAATCCAGCCTGGAAATCCAATCTAAAATGCCAAAGTTTCTGCCCAGCCTGCTGCCCTTCCAGCACAGCCGCTCAGAGCGGGATTTGGGGAGGAAATCTGTGATGGTCACAAACTGAAGGCCGGTGTTGGAGGTGGGGGTGGCCCTAAAAGGAACTGAAAATCAAAAGTCAGGCAAAGAGGCGATTCCAGGGCTGCAGTTCCACCTGTTCTGGGAATTTCAGGGATGAGAAAAGCAATCAAATTTCACTTTAGTTACAAAGATCCTTCCCTGGAAGTGCCCAAGGTCAGGCTGGACGGAGCTTGGAGCACCCTGGGACAGTGGAAGGGGCTGGCTGTGGAATTCCATGGTTTTTATGTTCCCTTCCATCCCAAACCCGTCTGGGAATCCGGAATTCTCAGACTCTGGGATTCTCTCTCATGATTCATTTCTTCACTTTAACTCTCAAACATCTCCTGGCAAAATTTCAACTTTAAACCCCAAACACTGCGGGAACAATGGGCAGGTTCCCCATTCCCAATTAGGATCCTCCCATCCCTTAAACCCCCAAGGATTTTAACCCAATTTTTGCGGGGTTTTGCCCTCAGGAATGTGGGTTTGCCACTGCCTGGGCTCCCGTGACCCTTGATGAGGGATATTGGCACAGCAGGAAGCAAAACCCTTCAGTGGGATTTTTCCTTCAGAGGTGGTGGCAGAGAAATGTTTGATCTGTGGCTGGGAAAAAAACCCAAAAAAAAAAAAAAAAAAAAAAAAAAAAAAAAAAAAAAAAAAAAAAAAACCCCAAAAAAACCCAACAAAAACAAAACTTGGAGCACGTCCTGGTGAGCCCAGAAAATTGCCCATGAGGTGTCTGAGCAGTCAGGTGCTGGTCAGGCTGAGACGGCTCAGGGAATTTCCAGGCTGGAATTAGGCAGTAATTAGGAACTGCCCGTGACCCCAATTCCCTGCTCCTGGATTAACCCTGCAGGGAAAGGTTTGGGTTTGATGTGCAGAGCAAAAATCTTGTGTGGAAGGGGCTGGGTCTGGGTGAGAGCACTGGGAGCCCCAGGTAACGTGTCCCAAAATCCATGGGAAACACCCAGGAAATCCTCCTGGCTGGGAAAGAATCAATTAGCAAAGAATTCCTCATTTCCAGCTTAATTCCCTCTGATTTGTGCTCTGGAGCAGTTTGTACTGGAAAATTAAAGAGAAAATTGAGCTGCGGATGTCACCGGGAGGTCGAGAGGAGAAGGGTTAGAGAGGGGGGAAAAGTTTGGAAGTTCCATTGGTGTGAAGGTGATGGCACCTCCCAAA
>VXBU01011905.1:34707-60821 GCA_013400315.1 Bombycilla garrulus | reverse complement strand
CAAAAAATTCCACCAGAAAAAAAAACCAAACCAACAACCCAAACCCTAAAAATTATTAAAAAATCATTAAAAAGAATTAAAAGTTCTCTTTCCCTCGCTGCTCCCAGCGTCCCAGCTGGGAACGTCTCAGCTCTGGAGGGCAGGAATTTTTCAGGCTCTAAGGTTTCAAACGCAGCGAGTGGGAAGGGGAAAGGCAGGGCTGGGAGACAAAGAAAGTGCCCTCCCTGCAGCCCCCCGAGCCCGGCTCTGCGGGCTCCGCTTATCTGCAGCCACACAAAAGGCAGAGTGTTCCCCGGCCCGCAGCTCCCCGGGAGCCGGGCACATGGAGGGGGGAAAAAATGGCAAAAAAAGCGCAAAAAAGTTTCGCACTGCAGCGATTTAAAGCGAAGGAATTGCAGCTGCATCCATTTCCCCGCGGGGGGATGAGGAGCCTGACAAATGATCGATACACGGGACATTCCCGGAGAGCTCACACAGGCATGGAAAAGTCATTTACAGCCGCCAGAGAGCCGCGGCTTCAATGGAATAAAAGCCTCCAAAAGTTCTTTGCAGCGCTGAGAAATTCCAGCAAACCCCACTTGTGAGAAAGACACTGAGAAAGCAATGAGAGAACCAAGCCCTAAAAAATCAGATTTTTAGACCGGTTGGGAAGGAAGCAGGAAAACATTTCCAAGGCAAAGCCTGCGAGTGTGAGATTAAATAAATTTAAAAAAAAAAAAATCTAAATTGTGCAAGACACAATCGAACAGAGAAAGGAGCGGATAAAGAGAAAGAAATCAGCTGTGCAGCTCCGGAGTGAGGCGGAAAGTGGGGAAATACCTTTGAGTCCTGGAGCTGGTGATGTGCCCAGAGCTCCTTTGTTTAGTGGAGGTCTGGGCAGAACAGAAGGGACTGAAAGGCTCACTCCTGGGGAGAGCAGAAAAGGTACAGCCTCATCCCGGGCAGGGGGAGGGCCCGGGCGGTGGGAGTAGCTCAGCCCAACATCCTCCAGCCAAAAGTTCTCCGAGGAGGGGCTGGGGGAGAGCCGGGCTCACCTCGGCCCTCGAGCTCTTCCCTGGGGGAGATCCCATCCCCAATTTCGGCCGGGGCAGCGCCGGTGACAGCGGCTCGGGGGTAATTACCCCGGGGGATAATTGGGGTTCAGTCCTAATCTCGGGGGAAGGGGTGGTGAGGTGCAGCAGGGGAAAAGAGCAAGTAAAAAGCACTTTTCTGGCTGATGGTTTTCCTGGTTTTAGTGTGGCTCGCATGGAACAGTGAAGGAAACGTGGATTGTGGAAGGAATAGGTGACCCAACCCAAGACCTTCACACCCAAAAGTTACCTTGGCTCCGGAGGAGAAAAGCCTTGGAGGTTCAGAAGCATTTTCTCAAAAGAAATTATTTTAAAAATAAAAGCACATCGGAGATACTCGGTCTTCCTTCTGAGGTAGAACTTTGTCAGTTGGGAGTTCAATTCCACCCTTCGGCTCTGTGAACAAACAAAACAACAAAACCAAAAACAGCCCCGATTTCCCTCAGCTTCTCGCTGTAGGCCTCACGAGCGACGGCTTTTCTTCAAATAACCCAGAATAAAATGCCCATAAATCCTCTCTCTGCTCCGTGGCACCGCACACCCACGGCTTTCCCAGGGGTGGAAGCCCAGAACTCTCCCGGGAAAGCCCAGACCCGGCTGATTTGCGGGTCCAGGGAGCCCAGAGGAGCTCCAGGGACTGCCCAGGGTCACCCCACATGTGCCGAGCCCCGCGGCGGCTCCGTTCCCAGGCAGCAGGATTCCAGGAGAGCCTGAGCCCTTCTCCCGCTGCTCCCTTTGAAACCCCCGCGCTCCTTTGTTCCCAGCCCTGCTCCCACTCAGCCCTGCCGGAACGCAGGGGTCAGGAGAGGCTCGGCCTCATTAACAGCGGCCTAATTAACAGCAGCCCAATTAACAGCGGCCGTGCGGGATGCCAGGGAAAAGGCAGAGCTGGGAATGGAGCCGGGCAGGGAACACAGCTCTGAGCTCTGCCAGGAGACAATTCCCATTTCCATTTCCATTTCCATTTCCATTTCCATTCCAGTTCCCATTTCCCATTCCATTCCCATCCCCATTCTAGTTCCCATTTCCCATTCCATTCCCATCCCATTCCAATTCCCATTCTCATCCCATTCCCATTCTCACTTCCATTCCCATCCCATTCCCAATCCCATTCCCATTCCAGTTCCCATTCCCCATTCCCATTCATCCCCATTTCCATTTCCATTCCCATTCCAGTTCCGATTCCCATTCCAGTTCCCATTCCCATTTCCATTTCCATTCCCCATTCCCATTCTCATCCCATTCCCATTCATCCCCATCCCCATTTCCATTCCCAGTTCCATTCCAGTTCCCATTCCCATTCCAGTTCCCATTCCCTATTCCCCTCCCATCCCACTCCCATTGCCATTCCAGTTCCTGTTCCCATCCCAGTCCCATTTCCACTCCTATCCCCATCCCATTCCACTCCCATTCCCATTCCCATTTTCATTCCCATTCCCATTCCAGTTCCTGTTCCCATTCCCAATCCCATTTCCCATTCCCATTTAAATCGGGCTGGGAAATCACACAGGAAAACCAGCCAGGAAAATCCAAACCCGATTTCCTCCCCCTGCAGGAGGAGGAGAGGCCCTAAACCCACGCTGGGCTCAGCTCAAGGAGCTGTCACAAACTGCTCAGGAAGGGTTTAGCTTCTTAATGAGTGGAAAAATGCCTGTAATTAATTATTATTGTTATTAATTACGTGCTTGGAGCAGAACCTTCAGAGTAATTGAGTTTTTTGCTGCCCTGGGCAGAGCGAGAAATGAAGAGAAAGGAGGAGTCATTTAGGGGTGATTTGATTTAGGGATGATTTGATGAATGTTTTAGCTTGACCTGAACATAGGATCTGATTTTAAATAATACAAATTTGATTTTAAAGGGCTTCTGAATTAATTTTCAATTATTGTATTTATTCAAGCTCCTAAAATGTTGTTCGGAAAAGGAAAAAGTACAGCCTGTAACTTCAGCATTAATGAAATCAAATATTTGCAGATGATTCATTATCTGCCCAAACTATTTAACAAACCCAGAACAAATTTATGAGTTTTCCCAGTTTTGGATTCAGGAATTTTTGCCATGTCTCCTGTGCAAGCAGGTGGAACTCAGAATAATAAATTATGCAAATGAGGGCAGAGAAAAAGATCAAATCTCCTCATTTTGGGGAGCTCCAGGCAGCACACGGAGGTGGGAAAATCCTGTGGGAAAATGGGATCAGATCCTCATTCAGGAATGTCATCGGGATCATGGAAACGCCAGGGGAGGGGGCTTGGAGCTCATGAAGAGCTGTTAAATTCAGCATTTATATTGTCATGCTCAGCAAGCTCCTGGCTCTTTCTATGGGAGAAAAGGCCACCAGGAGCTGGGATTTTGGGAATTGGGATATCGGGAATTGGGATTTTGGGAACTGGGATACTGGGAGTTGGGATTTTGGGAATTGGGATTTTGGGAAATGAGATATCGGGAATTGGGGTATCGGGAACTGGGATATCAGGATTTGGGACACCAGGAGTTGGGATTTTGGGAACTGGGAAATCGGGAACTGGGATATCGGGAATGGGAAATCGGGAATTGGGACACCAGGAATTGGGATTGTCCAGCCTGGAGAAGCAAAGCTGGCAGTGCCCAGCTGTGGATTTTGTGTGCCTGAAGGAGCCACAGGGAACACAGAGAGGGACTCTGGACAATGACGAGAGGGCACAGGGACACAGGGAATGGTGTCACATGGACAGGGAGGGGTTTGGGTGGGATTTTGGGAGGGAATTCCTGGCTGGGAGGGGGGTGACACTGGGGAATGGGATTCCCAGAGCAGCTGAGGCTGTCCCAGATCCCGGGCAGTGCCCCAGGCCGGGCTGGAGCCCCCGGAGCCCTGTGAGGTGTCCCTGCCCTGGCAGGGGTGGAGCGGGATCTGAGTTCCCTTCCAACCCAAACCATTCCGGGACTCTTTGATCTCCCCGCTCTGACAAGAGCTGGGAATTTGAGTGCCAGCCCCGATTCCTTCACCTCTTTCCTTCGTTTCTTATCAAAGCTGAGCTGGTTCCTGTCAGGAGCCCCCAGCAAAGCTGCCTGAGAGCCCCTTGAACTTTTCCGTTCCTGCCTTCATTAAAAGCGTCACCTAAAAACGGCCTGGGCTAAAATTAGCCCGTGCTGCTTCTCCCAGGATGACACAACTGCTGTCAGGGCAGCGACAGCTCTGAACCCTGACGTCATCTCCAAAAAAATCAGGGGGGAAAGAAGAAAAGCAAAAGGCAAATTCAGGCTCTTGTGCTGCAATCCTTGCAGAGAGCTGGGACAGGGAATGTGGGATTGATGCGGCTGCTCTGGCCTGGCCAGCTGAGAGCAGGGAATGGAGGGGTTTATCCACGGGAATGGAGGGGTTTATCCATGGGAATGGAGGGGTTTATAAACGGGAATGGAGGGGTTTATCCACGGGAATGGAGGGATTTATAAATGGGAATGGAGGGATTTATAAATGGGAATGGAGGAGTTTATAAATGGGAATGGAGGGGTTTATCCATGGGAATGGAGGGGTTTATCCATGGGAATGGAGGGGTTTATCCATGGGAATGGAGGGGTTTATCCATGGGAATGGAGGGGTTTATAAATGGGAATGGAGTGATTTATAAATGGGAATGGAGGGGTTTATAAATGGGAATGGAGGGATTTATTAACGGGAATGGAGGGTTTTATCCATGGGAATGGAGGGGTTTATCCACGGGAATTGGAGGGGTTTATCCACGGGAATGGAGGGGTTTATAAATGGGAATGGAGGGGTTTATCCACGGGAATGGGGTAAAGAGGCTGAGGGGGGCACAGGGATGAGGACACGCTGGACCTGCACTCCCCAGGGTTTCCAGAACCTCCCCACGGAATTTCAGAAGGAATTGGGGATCCAAAGTGGCAGCGAGCAGCACATGAGGAGGCTCTGAGAGACACCAGGAACCAGCCCAGACAAAGCTTTCCTCGGGGAAATTGTTTCCACGGCACGAACTCCCTCCCTCACCACAGCACCAGGGAGTTCTGGCCCCGGATCAGGATGGCTTCTCCTCCTCCCCGACACTAAATCAACAATCAGCCCGGAGCACCTTCCTGCCTCACCTCTGGCTCAGCCCAGTGACCTCTGATTGTCAAAAACGCGTTGAAAAGGTCCTGAGTGGACACGAGGGCTCCAGGGAACGTCCGAGCCGGGAATTCAGGTGATCCTGAGGGTGGGAACGATCCCAGCTCCTGGCAGCAGCGGGGATTCCAGGCTGTCACCTGTGGGATGATCCTCACAAATCCACTCCTGCTCCTCGTCCATCCTGAAAATGTACCCAAAACATCCCAAAATCATCCCATGGGATCCCTGTGGCAGCCTCAGCTTCTCTGGGAATCCATCCCAGTGCCTCAGTGCCCTCCCAGCAGGGATTCCTGGCTCTGCGGATCCACCGGGATCGGGGTCTGTGCCCACCCCAAAGCTTTGGGTTCACACAGGTCAGGCCTCAGGGAGCTCTGAGTGACCTCAGGGCTGGGGCAAAGAGCCAACAGAATTCCCAAAACCCTCGCTGCCTCCCGCCATTCCCAGGGCTGCAGAAACTCCCTGATCTCACACCCACGTGGGAGGAATTCCGCTCCGGGGCTGCGGGGACCGAGGTGCCACCACCGGGCAGGGCCCAGGTCCCACCGAGGCCCTGGGCGACATTTCCAGCATTTCCAGCCTCCGAGCTTGTGACCACGGTTGCAACATTCCTTTTGTTTTCTAGGAATTCGACTCCACCAAGGAGGGAAACCACAGGGAAATTGTTTCAGTGTGTGCTCTGGATTTGGGAGAGGAGGGACGGGGCCGAGGGATGATGTATCACACACGGCTCCACAGCCAAGAGCTTTAAAAAAACACCCTTTGCTTTAAACCCGGGGAAAGGGACTTTTTCCCTCTTTGGCTTGGCAGGGGCTGAGCCCAGGCAAGGGGAGATCAAAGCCAGGCGAGGCTGCTGCGAAAAATCAAGCCCTGGACATTTATTAAGATTTTATTCATAAAAAAAGCCCTGCTCTGAGTGCAGCGGGATTTCGCTGTGGAACTTTTGACACGGGAGCTGCCTGATTTAGAAGGAAAATTGCCTCTTTCTCCTGCCAGGAGTAAGGCGATCCCTCCATTTCCTGTGACATTCCAAGCAGGGACACAAACACCTTTCTTGTTGCCCTCAGGTGGGCTGGGGGCACATCCAGCCCTTGTTCCTGGGGTCTGGAGTGTCCCCACCACGCAGCGCTCACCCCCGGGCCGATGTGATCCTCCCCAGCACATCTGCCTGCTCCAGCCCCACCTTTCTCCCCCTGCCCTGGGTCGAATTCCCATTTTCCCGTTTTCCAGCCTTTTTTCGCGGCTCTTTTCTCCCCTTTGTGCGATCTGCAGCACAGAAGTTTAGCTTGGCAGCGGGGCTGGAACAGATGGAGAGGCCTGGCCCGGCTCCCCAGATCCCAGGAACTCCTGCTCGGTGCCGTGGGCAGGATTTCCAGCCACTCACTGCCTGGATCTGCCAAGGCAGAGCATTAAAAAAAAAAACACTTTCAGATAGGGGAGCTGGAATTTTCTTCAGGACAAGCGAGCACCCTCTCCCCGTGCAAGGTGAGAACCCCACCTGAGCTGATTGCAGGGGAAAACAAGAGGGTCTGACTGCTCGAGGAAGAGTCCAAAACCTTCAGGATACGTGAAAGGAATTTCTGGAAAACACAGTGAAACCCAAAAGGGACGGGCAGAAATTTGTGTGCAGCAATCCCTGGGATCCTCTGGCTGCTCCAGGATGGAGGGGCTGGGATTGGGGTTGGGTTTGGGATCGGGTTGGGTTTGGGATCGGGTCCTTTCCACCCCAAATGGTTCTGGGAGTCTGGGACCCCTCGGGACCAGCGCAGGCTCCTCGCAGGAAGCGCACACAGCGCAGCCTTTGTGTCTGAGCTGCTTGGCAAAGACCCTTCCACGTCCCCGGGGACTTGCATCATTATTTTGTTGCCTTGCAGGCATTATTAATATTCCAAGGTCCGGGGAAGGAGATTTTCCTTCGGAATCCTTTGGCTCTGCCTGTCAGGGTCGTGTGCGAGCTGGAGTCGGCCCTGGGTGACGTCACCCTTGGCCAGGACACCCCCAGTGTCCCCAGCCCGTCCTGCAGGGTCCCTTTCCCAGCCCGGGCTAAGGAGGGAGCAAACCCAGAGCCAGCAGAAAATCTGTTTCCTTTTGATATTTACAGACTGCGGGGCCCAGTTCAGCCCTGCCCTCCCTGGAGGTGCAAACCCCTTTCCCTGCTCCCTCTGCCAGCCGGGACCCGGGGACAGGAGCAGAATTCCCTCGGTGCCAGCCCCTCCAGGAGCAGTTCCCTGGAAAAGGCCGCTGCTGGCACCGAGGGAGGTGGATTTGGCCCGGCAGGGCTGTGGGGGAGCAGGAATTGCGCCAGGAAAGGTGCTGGTGTTTGTTGGCTCTGCTCCCACTAATCCTTGTTTTTGGGACGTGTTCAAGGATTGAAAAGGCTGCAGGAGCTGAGTGAGATCCCACCGGCTGTGTCCACGTCGGGCTGCTGCTCCTGCCCTGTCCTGGAGGGACGGGACACGGGGAACGGCTTCACACGGGCACAGGGCAGCCTTGGAGGGGATTTGGGATGGGCTTTGGGATGGGATTTGGGATGGGATTTGGGATGGGATTTGGGATGGGATTTGGGATGGGCTTTGGGATGGGCTTTGGGATGGGCTTTGGGATGGGATTTGGGATGGGATTTGGGATGGGATTTTTCCCTGTGAGGGTGGGGATGCTTTGGAATGGAATTCCCAGAGAATCCTGCCCCATCCCTGCAAGTGTCCAAGGCCAGGCTGGACAGGGCTTGGAGCAGCACAGCAAAAAATGTCCAGGGATTGCTGGGAATGTTTTCAGACCCCAAACTGGACGGATTTTCCACAGGGATAAAGACAGGGCCATCAAAGGGAATGAGCTGAGGCCCAGAAGCTGTAAAACAGCTCCAAAAGGGATCAAAGGCCTGCAGAAAGTCCCTGAACTCAGGGCTGGCAAAGCTGAGGGAGCCGCTTTATCAAAACTAAAGGAAGTCTGAGGGACAACTTGATTGCCAGGCATGGATATCACGGGAGAAGGAGAATGTGGGACGGGAAAAAATCCTTTATCATTGGGGAAAAAACAAACAACAAACCATCATCAGCTGGATGCCAAATCCAAGGATTCCAAATGAGAAATAAGGAGGGAAGTTTTAACAGCACCTGGTCTGTGTCCTGTCCAAAAGGAGCAGCTCTGAGGGCTCTTCCAACCTAAACCAGCCAGGGATTTGCGAGCAGCTGCCCAGGAAATCACGGACCCACAGCCCTGGGCACGCCCGGGTGTCCTGCAGGAGGAGAGGCACCGGTCAGAGGGAGGGAATGGGCTCAGGACCAGGAAAAATGGGTGAAATTCCGTCATCTCCGGGATCTCTGAGGTCACTCCCCGTGAGGTAATGTCCCTCCTCTGGAGCTCTGTCACCACGCAGGTGCCACCACACCTGCTGTCTGACCAGGGGACGATTCCCAGCCCTTCCCCAGGGCTGTTCACCCATGTGGAAACAAGCACCACAGCACAGCCAATTCCAGCTAAAAATATCCCATTACCCATTTCCCCTGAGCCTCCTCCTCTGAGCCGCCTTCCCGGGGCATTCCTGCCCAAATCTGAACCCAAACCTCACCACCCAGCTCCCCAGGGATGCCGTGGCCACTCCTCGTGCCCAAATGTCTCCAGCCAGGCCCAGGGCTCTCGGCAAATCCCAGACCTGGCCCCTCTCCTTCCCCGGGAAGTCTCCAGGGAGCTCCACACTCGTTTCCAGGATAATCTCCTCATTTAAGGAGTGCCTGGTGGGTGCTGGAGAGCCCAGAAGGGGAGGGGAGTGTTCCAAACACGGCCTGGGCGAGGCAGGACCCCTCAGGAATATCCAGGAATATCCTCAATCCAGCACTTCAACACACACTTTCTACAACCAGCCACGTGGGACAACTTTCTGCTCTTTTTCCACTCTGGAATTTTCCTTTTTTCCTTTTTCCTTTGGCCCTGCCCGTCCCCTTCGCAGTCCCCCGCGTTTCCTGGGCCGCTCCCGCAGGATTTGTGCCTCTCCCGGTGTGCGCAGGTTTCCTGGTGCTGCTCACAGGAGACATGAGTTCATCCAGGCTCCCTCCTTCTAATCATTCCCAGGCATGGAAAAAACCCCCTCACACCCCCGAGGAGAACATAAACATGGACGGGATGTGCACAGCTTATGGAGACGGGACTATGGGAAACACATGGTTCCAGTTTAATAAAACTCTTACATTTCCAGGGCCTTTTTTTTTTTTTCTCTCCTTTTTTTTTTTTTTTTTTTTCCTTTTTTCCCCCCATTTTATGGCTTGTTACAGAGCTGGGAATAGCAGGGCTTGTTTTGTTGTTCTTGTTGTGTTTTATGAGGACAATGCCTTGTCCAGAGCTCCAGACATCAGATTTTTTTTGGGGGGGAAGATAAGGCTTCCGGCAAAAGCTCTTGGCTCCTTCCCAGGTCTCCTTTAACTCCTTCTGGGAATGCTCAGGGTCTGACAGCCGGGGATGGGCCACAGCGGGGCGGTCAAGAAGCCCCAGATTATCGGAAATATTCGATCTAATCTCTCTCCTTAACCGATTTCAGCCCTCAGTCAGATTCCTCCAGGCTCTCTGTGTGTTTTTCCGGAGGGATTTGGGGTGCAGGGGAGGAGTTTGTCTGGCTGGGGCAGAGCAAGGGGATGTGGGGCATGAAGGCACATTTGGATCCCAAATCTCAGGATCCCAGGATGGTTTGGGTGGGAAGGACCTCAAGGATTCTCCAGCCCCGCCCTGGAGATTCCTGAGCATCTCCCTTGCCACTCCTCACTGGCAGCCGGGCTCCTGCTGGATTGCAGCTGCCCGGTGAAGGAAGGAGCAAATTCCAGGCAGGATCCAAGCCCAGGGCTTCGGGACTTTGGGGGGGATCACAAGTTCCTCCCTCACAGCAAAGGCTGGGATCCACATTTCCAACCAATTTGTGCGTGTGAGGAACCAGAGCGGGCACAAACCAACCCAACCCCAGGGCCTGAACCCTTCCCAGGGGAGCACAGAACCTGGACTAACAGAGGGAGAATATCCCAGCACCTGGAAAATCCGCGGAGATTTCTGCTCGCTGCCATTCCACGGAGGCAACTTCTGCAAGACCTTCGGCCCCCACCAAAGGCTGTTCCTTCTGCTCCTGTTTTACTCCTGTTACAGGGAATAAAACTGTTATGGGGCGGTGACTCTGCTCGTGTTTTCCCCATCACTACAAAGAGCCCTGGAACAAACCCCAAACGCTCAGCACTGCTGGGAAAAGGGAGAGCGATCCCACAAGGAACAATCCCACAAGGAACACTCCTCTGAAGGCTGCAGGAGCTGGAAAAGGACTCAGATCCCATCCCAGCTCCGCTGATTCCCTCAGGATTTCCTGTCCTGCAGCACCTCCAGCTCTGTGGGACACACAGCTCCTGCTCCCCCCCTTCCCTCTCCCCTCCCGTGCTGGACACCGCTGTGTTTATTTTGGTATTAACTAGAAAATCCCATTTTCTGCCGGCTGCAGGGAAAAGCTTTGGGGGGATCAGAGGGAAGGGGATCAGGGGAGGGAAGCACTCGGGGAGAACAGGAGGCCCCGAAGCCCCCCCGGACACCCTGAGAGAGCAAAGTGCAGAACTCGGGGGCTGCTCCTGCTCCTGTTCCCGCCGAGGCAGGAGCTCTGCCCACTTCCTAGAACATTCCTGGAAGTGAGGAGCGCGGAGGTGCCGCTCTGGGAGCCGGCACGTTCCACGCACGGAGCTGCCCCGGCGCTGAGCTCAGCGCTCCCAGCCCAGCACACGTTCCAGCCTTTGGGATGTGCTGGAGCCGGGCTCAGCGCTGCTCCCTCCGTGTGTGGGGCTGAACCCTGCTGGGCTTTCTGCAGGGAAAAGGGATTTGGGACACGGGATGGGACACAGGGAATGGCTCCCACTGCCGCAGGGCAGGGATAAATGGGATGTTGGGGAGGAATTCCTGGCTGGGATGGGATTCCCAGAGCAGCTGGGGCTGTCCCTGCATCCCTGGAAATGTCCCAGGCTGGGTTGGAGCCCCCTGGGACAGGAAAGGTGTCCCTGCCATGGCAGAGGTGGCACTGGATGATCCTTCAGGGTCCATCCAACCCAACCCATTCCACGATAAACCGGGAATGTGGAAAACACAACAAATACAAACCACAGCCCGACACAAAGAGATTGTGAAAGGGTCACTGGGATGCCGGGAGAGGGAGCTGGGACAACCAGAGTGCCGCAGGGATCAGAGCCGCTCCAGAATTTCAGGTTCACAGGCGATAGAGCAATCAAAATCCAGTTGGGTTCAGCGACTGGCTTGGAAACCTCCCAGGAATCTCCGGTTTCAGGCGAGCTGGAAATAAAACAAACTATTCTGATGGTATTCAGCCTCCGTGTTCAGACAAAACTCAGCAGCCAGGGAGCCTGAACTTGCTGTTTTTGTAGCAGTTTTTCACAGCCCAGGAACGCTGTGTTTCTGGTCAGAGCTGATCCCGATTTTTGGACTCTATTGTGATGCAAATCATCCATCCCAGCTCCCGTGCTCGGGCTGGGTCATTCCCCGAGGGAGAGGCTGGGATCAGGCTCTGTGCATCCCAAACCGAGCGACACGAACAGAAACCCCGCCGAGGACAGCGGGGAAATGGGGGAGCTGGAGCCCAGGAGAGTCCAGTGCTGCAGCAGGAGCATCCCGTGAGGGTGAAACACTCCCTGAGCTCCACCCCGGCCCCCCGGCACAGCTCCGATCGCTCCTGCCCTGGCTCCAGTCCCTGCTCGCAGCGGGGAGAGCTCAGCATGGAGGGGACGTTATCAAACACCCCCTGCCCAAGGCCCGAGCCACTCCTGCACGTGCTGCCACTGTCCCCAGACAGGACTCTGGGACTGCTCCCAACCCCTCGCCTTTCCCAAGCCACAGCACCGCCCTAAATGGCTTTAATTAACCAGAGCTGTGTTTAATTAACCAGAGCTGCAGCTCAGCACCTGCCAGGGCTGCAATCCTGGGCTGCGGCTCCTCCTCCTCACCTTGCACAGGTGAGGAGCCGCTCCCGGCCGGGCAGGGACAGGGACAGGGAAAGGGACAGGGACAGGGACAGGGACAGGGATGGTGACGTGTCCAGCCAGCCCAGGCAGATGGGGAAATGGTGCTCCCAAGAGGCTCGGAGGAGACACGCCTTGGAATTGTGTCTGAGCGAGAATGGAGGGACAGTAAATCGGGATAAATCAGGATAAATTGTGCACCTTAGCAAAAGGCTGAGGAAGGGAATTCTTGGCTCACACTTCAGGGTTTTTTCCACACTTTGTCACTGGCACCATCAACACGTGGAGGGTGGAAAATGTGTCCAGTCTCTAAAACAAATCTGCATTGTTGTTGCACGGTTGTGCTTTGGAGGAACCCTTAAATCACCTCCAGTGAGAGAGGCTTTAATTCAGCTTTTTTATCCATCTTCCCTCATCCTTGGAGAACCCTTCCAAGCGGGGTGCAGATCCGTCAGGAGGGAGAACTCACACCGGAGGAAGTTTGGAAAAAAACATAAGAGCTATAACAGTCCTGGAAATTCTGAAATGCAACCACCACCCACACATGCACAGATGGACACACACTGAGAACCTCCAATGCAGAGGAAAATCGAGATATTTTAGAAATAGCGCTGACATTTAGAATCCCAGAATGGTTTGGGTTGGAAAAATCTTAAAGATTATCCCACCTAGCACGGGCAGGGACACCTTCCACTGCCCCAGGTTCTTCCAAGTCCTGTCCAGCCTTGGACACTTCCAGGGCAGCCACACTTGCTCTGAGCAACTTCCCTCAGTGTCTTCAGCAACAACAGGATTTTGTGTGAGCTTTTCTGTGCAAAAGAAAATAAATAAAAAGGAGAGATCTGAAAACCCAAGAGTTACAGGTGGACAAAAGTGATGAGACTGAAATCACCGAGATCCTCCCGCTGCTGGGGAGCAGAAACCACAGAGAAAGTGCAGTCAGAGGGATGGAAAAGGATGTTCCCTCATTCCCCTCATTCCCCTCATTCCCAGAAAGAGTTAAACTCTTGGAAACTCTTGGACTCTTGGGAAGGGCTCCACTATTCCCTCACAAAACAAGACCCAGCCTCATCCCATGTCCCAGTCATGTTTTCACCTCTAAACTGACTGGAAGATGCCATCAAAAACCACTCTGAAGTTTTTTCCAAGCTCTCAGCTCAGGGATGTTGAGTTTCTCCTCACTAACGATGGAAAGAAACTCCACAGAAATTCCCTACTGGCACCACTCCAAATTCAGCCAGATCCGAGCTCGGACATCGAAGGTTGTAACCCCCCAAAAATCCCATCTCCAGGAGACTCTAAATGAAATAAATTCCAGGATGCCTCCTGCATGTCCCTGCTGCATGAGGACGTGTTTGCTATGGAGTGGGGAGATATCCTCACATTTAATCAGGCTGGGGAGATTAGAAGGATAATGGGAGACATTTGCAAATTCCGAGTTTCCTAAAACTTTTCCTTTTCATTTCAGGACGCCTGAAGGGAAAGGGCTGAGTGTGTGCCGCAGTAAAAGTGGGCTGAACAAAGTTCATTAGGGATCACAGGACAGCAGGGGTAATTTACATATCTCTTATCAGCTGGAAAACAAATCCAGGCCTCTGTGTCACCATCCCGAGCTTTGATCCAGAGCTCCTGCACAAGCAGAGGGGAGCTCAGATGTCTCTGCAAGCCTGGGGTGAGCTCCTGGGACACCGAGGGGGGAAACAAAGGTGGGAGACTGTCCCAGATTTGTGCAACTTCCAGAACCACAAATTCCAGCAGGAAACAACCACAGCTTCCAGCAGAAAATAACCACAGCTTCCAGCAGGAATTAACCACAACTTCCAGCAGAAAATAACCACAGCTTCCAGCAGGAATTAACCACAGCTTCCAGCAGAAAATAACCACAACTTCCAGCAGAAAATAACTGCAGCTTCCAGCAGGAATTAACCACAACTTCCAGCAGGAATTATCCACAACTTCCAGCAGAAAATAACCACAGCTTCCAGCAGGAATTAACCACAGCTTCCAGCAGAAAATAACCACAACTTCCAGCAGAAAATAACCACAACTTCCAGCAGGAAACCATCACAGCTTCCAGCAGAAAATAACCCCAGCTTCCAGCAGGAATTAACCACAACTTCCAGCAGGAATTAAACACAGCTTCCAGAAGGAAACAACCACAGCTTCCAGCAGGAATTATCCACAACTTCCAGCAGAAAATAACCACAGCTTCCAGCAGGAATTAGCTTCCAGCAGGAATTAACTTCCAGCAGGAAACAACCCCAGCTTCCAGCAGGAATTAACCCCAGCTTCCAGCAGGAAACAATCACCACTTCCAGCAGGAATTGAGGAATTCCATTTGGAATGATCTGCCCAGACGGGAGCTGGGTGTTGTCACCTCTTCCTCTCCCTTCCCAGAGACTTCCCCACAGGTGAGGTGGCTCCTGAAGAGTTTTTAGCTCTGTTTATTCCCTGGGGGAACGTTCTGTGTCCTTCCCACCCATCTTCCCAATTTTTCTCTATTTTCCCAAGTCACTGAGGTAATTCTGTACGAGAAGGAGAAGCCCAGGTGGGAACCTGCGGGATGTGGCATCGCTCCTGCTGCTGCTGGACGCTGCTGGGATCTCCTGGAGCTGTCCACGTGGTGGGGAAGACACTGGATGTTGTTCTAATCCAGCCTAAACACCCAAACCAGGGTAAACCAGACCCACGGCTCCATCAGCCCCATTTGGAGAGGGCTGGGGAGTTCTGGTGCCTCAAGCGAGCGGCTCCAGGTGGGACAAACTCCCCAAAACACCCCAAAATGAACCAAATCCCAAAACATCCATCCCCACGGAGGCTGGGACAAAGTCCCCTGATGGCCCAGTGTGCTGGCCTCGATTCCAAAAGGAAAATAAAGCCCTAAAGCCACCCAGCCCTTCTGCTCCTTTTGGGCCTGACCCAAATGTGCACCTCCCCTCCCCCTGCATTTCCCCCCGACACACCTTTCCTTCCACTGGAACACAACCCCAAATAAGATGTTGGCCTGACATGAAAGGAAAATGTATAAATATTTTTAAAAAGAGAAGAATTCCTGCCTCTCCACCAGTTTGCTCCAACTAATAGGTTTCAGATGTCTCACATACTTCATTCATTCAGCCCCATTCAGTCTCCTAGGAGCCCCCGCTGTATTTATTAAACACAGCAATTGTGGAATGTTCAGCACTTACAGAATCAAACACACCATTTTTTTCTTTTTTTTCCCCCCAAAAAAAGCGTGATTAGAAAGCTTTGTGAGCGACCCAAAACCGTCATCCGGGTCCCAATCCCCGTGCCCACTGCAGCACCCTGCGGCCGCCCCAAACCTCGTGCCACGGTTTAACCCTTCCTGCCTGCCCAAGAACACCTTTTTTTTGGGGAGTTTTACCCTCAGCAGGACGATTTCCCTGCCATGCTGGAGCACCTCCTGCTCGCTGTGTTGTTCCTGAACGTGTTCTTTTGGACACTTGGCTCTCACATCCAGCTTGTCTCCGCAGTCTCGGCAGCTCTTCCCACTCCTGGAGGCGCGAGCCGAGGCTGGAATCCTGCAGGATGCCAGCGCTAATTTCAGCAGCACGGAGCTGGAGAACATGAGCTCTTTCCTAGAGGGGTTCGAATGGAAGCAGACAGGAGAGCAGAGCCATTTCTCATTCCAGAGCTGGCAGGGAACGCCGAGGAGGATGTCTGGGCTGCGGCGGCAGGACACGGGGCCGGTTCCAGCGCCGGTGACCTGCCAGGGCCGGGGGACTGCTCCCGAGGGTTTGCTGGAGTCTGGCACCGGCCCAGGCCTTTTTTTGGGGAGAGACACATGAAAAGCAGAGCTGAGAGGGGACGTGAGGCCCTGAGCCTGGGCTGGGACCATCTGGCAGGAGCCAGCGGCGGAGGAATGGCCTTTGCTTGAGGCCACAACCAGTTCATGCAGCTGCTGAGTTCTGTCGGTCTGGAGCACTCCAACACGAGGTCACGGCCCCCAGCCAGCCTCCCCGGGCCAGCAGCTCCATCCTCTGGGCCAGCAGCTCCATCCCCGGGGCCAGCAGCTCCATCCCCCGGGCCAGCAGCTCCACTCCAGCCTCCCCTGGGCCCCCAGCTCCATCCCCTGGGCCAGCAGCTCCATCCCCGGGGCCAGCAGCTCCATCCCCGGGGCCAGCAGCTCCACTCCAGCCTCCCCCGGGCCAGCAGCTCCATCCCCTGGGCCAGCAGCTCCATCCCCCGGGCCAGCAGCTCCATCCCCGGGGCCAGCAGCTCCATCCCCGGGGCCAGCAGCTCCACTCCAGCCTCCCCTGGGCCTCAAACTCCATCCCAGCCTCCCCTGGAGCACAAAGTCCAATCCTTCCCATCCCAGGAAAGGAGCACAGCCCAGCTCTGCACACCCACCCGGGCACACCGAGCTCTCCCCAAAGGTGTGGGGGTTCATTTTTGCCCCTTTTTTGGCTGCAGAGCCCTGGTTCACAGGAACGGTGCTGCTGTCACTGTTTCCACATCACTGCCCACCTCACAGAGCCTGGGCCCAGACGCGCCCCGGGAAGCCGCCGGTTTCCAGGCAGGATCCCTGGTTATTGCTCCCACTGCAGGAGGTTGTGCGGGAAGGGATGAATCCCGGGGCTGTAAAATACCAAATGTGTTGCGAGCCACCGCAGAGCCTCCCAAAGCCTCGTTCCAGCTCTGGGTAATTAAAGTGCAGCTGTCACAGCCTGGGCACAAGGGCAGCTCCTCGCTCTGACACTTCCAGGGGTTCCCAGTTTTCCTGTGCTGCGGTCACCTCTGCAAACCCTGGTTCCTGGAATTTGCAAGGGCTCTGGACAGGGAGTGGTCACGTTCCCGAGGCTGCCAGAGCTCCAGGAGCATTTGGAAACGCTTCAGGCACGAGGTGGGATTGTTGGGGTGTCTGTGCAGGGCCAGGAGCTGGACTCTGATCCCTGTGGATCCCTCCCAACTCACGACATTCTATGGTTCTACAGTTCCATGATTAATTAGCAAGTTAATTTCAGACCCTTCTAGAAGGGCCATTTCTAGCTGTGCAGTGTCTCCACAGCCCCGGGAGCGCAGCTGGGACGGGATATCCCGGGCAGTGCCGCTATCCTGCTCTTCCATCAGCACCCTCAGCCCCATCAGATCCCATCTCCTCCCTGCGGGGCTTTCCTGGCCTGCAGGGAGCTCCCCGGGGACCCCAAACAGCTCTGTGGGGTTCAGCCACCTCACACCCAGCTCATCCCAAGCTTTAGGAAAGCCCAGGGTACCTCGGGGATGCGAGAGCCTGGATTCAAGGATCTGGAACCCGTGGAGCAGCCCAAGCTTTCAGCTCCTCGTTTCAGAGCTGCTCCACTTCCGATTGTTCCCGGAAATTCCGGTGTCACTCAGCTGGGTGGCACAATTCCAGGTTTCTGCGGAGATGCCACGAGCACAAACCACTGCCCCAGTCCCGGGTCCGACCATGTGTTGGAAAAACCCCCGAGGAAGATTCCTGACCGTTCCTGCAACTCGGTGCCTCAGGGACAGCGATTCCTCCCCTTCACCCTGCTTTTCCAGCCTTCTTTGTGAGCTTGGCCGAGCATCTGCTGGTGATTAAGGGTTTTGTCATCTGGAAAGAGCTGACAATCACCTCCAATTATTCCAACTAGGTCAGGTTCTTCAGCACGAGTTTATGTGATGACTCTCGGCTGGAATTTAGGATTTCAAACCCCACCGGAGAGCAGAATCCACCTCTCCTCTCTCACATTCAGGAAAAAATTCCTTCCATAAATAACAGCTCCTTGTGCCACAGGACCTGACCTGTGCGTCCCTGACCTCCTGTCGTTTCAGGACAACACCCCAGAGCTGCACAACAGGCCTGGTTCTCCAGAACTGGAAAAGGGAGTGAAGGGAATTTCAGGATGCTCAAGGAATTTCAAGAAGGGTTTTCTCATCAAACTTTCCATGTCGAAATTCCCAGCTTGCCTGGAAATGTTCTTTGGGGCCTCAGGTGTCAGGTGAGAGAGTGGGGACTGAGGTTTAAACTCTGTGTGGGCAAATGACGCCACAGTTCCTTTCCTGGGATCTTCTGTCCTGATTTCCCACTGGGAATTCTCACTGTGTGAGCAGTCACCATTTACCAGGGGCTGCACTAAAGCCCTTCAAAGATTCCTGCCAACCCAGGCTGCTCCAGGGCTGTTTGAGCAGCTGTGCTTCCCCAGTCCCACAGCAGATCGGGGCCATCCCTCTTCTCCCTCTTTGGGAAAGGGTTTTTCCAGGTGTTCCTCAGAAGCTCAGAGCTTCTCTGTGCTCCCAGTTCCCATTCACGACCCAACATCCCTGAAGAGTCTCCTCAGGAATGTCCTGCAGAGCAGGAAAGGTGGAGCGAGAACCCAGAATCCCGTTTGTGGCACTGCCCGTGGCAGGTTCTGTCCTTGTCACCCTGTCACCCTGCCCGGCACAGGCACCTCGTGTTCCCCAGCAGGTTTCTGGCAGCGCTTCCCACAGAGATTCCCGTGGGGACAGGAGCGTGTCCCACAGCCCCAGCAACGAGAGGTCCAAATGGGACAAACACAACTGGAAAACGAGCTGCACTGCAAGGCCAGGAGATTCCAGCTCCTTCTCCCTAATTACATCTGATTGCTTCTTGGCAAGAGCTCAACCTGCCAGAGCAGTGAGGTTTTACAAACATTCACACAGGCATTAGATCATTGTTTGAAGGAGTTATTGGCAGCCCAAATCTGAAGTAAAAACAGAGTTTAAAGCAGACCATATTGACCAGGGTGAAGCTGGCTGCTTTCATGTCTCCTGCTTGTCTCTGGACACCCAGGACCCCGTTCATTTCCTGTCACTCCCATCACCGGGGCATTCCTGGGGCTGCCTGTCACCATCTTGGGGGGCTCTGACTTTGGGGGGATCTGTCTTTGTTGGGAACACAGGTTTATAGAATCGAGAATCCCAGGATGGTGTGGTTGGAAGGACTTTTGTCCCACCCAGTGCCACCCCTGCCATGGCAGGGACACCTCCCGCTGTCCCAGGTGGCTCCAAGCCCCAATGTCCAGCCTGGCCTTGTTGACAGGGATCCAGGGACAGCTGCTCTGGGCACCTGTGCCAGGGCCTCACACCCTCACAGGGAAGAATTCCTCCCCATTATCCCATTCAGCCCTGCCTCTGTCTGTGGGAAGCCATTCCCTGACTCCTGTCCCTCCATCCCTTGTCCAAAGTCCCTCTCCAAGATTTATTTTTTCTCTATATCTGAGAAACACCTTCCCACATTCAAACACGCTGGGAGCAAGGCCTTTTCCCTTTGAATTTCAGCAGAATCTTCCTGCTGTGCTCTCGTGAGTTCATCCTTTCTCTGCTGGGCCAGTCTGACACCACAGGATGAGCTCTGGAGAGCTCTGCCATCCTCCCCACAACCTTTGGGAGAGCAGGAGGGTGAGGGACATGGCAAAGGAGAAATGGGAACTCCCACAGAATCCTGCTGCCAGTCCAGGGAGAGCAGACGCCTGTGCAGAGGTGAGGCCATCCTACACCACGCTCAGGTGTGGCCGGGAGCCCCTGACAGCTTGGATACGATAAAAACACCCCGAGCTCTGGCAGCCAAGCAGGCTGGAGCTCCTCACGGAGCAGCTCCCACCCCGGGGCGCTGGAGGACACCCCAGCCTTCCACGTGCTCCTAAATTGGATCTCCTGAAAGCAGCCTGCCTTTTAAAAGGGAGGTGATCTCGTTAGTGCCCACATTATCCCTTAATTGGGAAGCAGAGGTTTCACTGCACTCGCAGGGGCTGTAAAAGGCGAGGAGGGAAGGGGCAGCGGCAGGGAGCAGCAGAGCCCCTTTGCCTGGCACGGGAGGGAGGGAGGGGCACTCGGGAGCTCTGTAATTGTGAAATTCCCCAGTGCTGAGGTAGAACAAGCCCCAGACTAAACCCAGGAGCCTTGGGAAGGAGCAAGAAGATGCAGAGAAGGTTTGTAGGGGCAGCTCCCCCAGCAGGCCCCTTCTCCTGAGGCCAAAACGCCGGGCTGGAAAGGGTCTCGGTGACGATTGCCAAGCTCTCCACCCATGGAAGTCAGGGTGTGCAGGCTCCTTTCTTCCCAAACCTGGCTTGGGTTACACACCCCTGAGCTGCTGGCACAGGAAGCGCAGGGAAGTCACACCACAGGAGTGAAAACTCTCCTGGGCTGCCAGAGATTCCCTTCCAGCCTGCCCAGGATCAGGGACACTGCTCCAGGGCTGCCCTGCCGAGAGGATTTGGGGTAGTTGTGTCTGTTCCCGTGTCCCCAGAGAGCTCCCGTCTTGTCCCAGAGATACAAATTAATAAGGAAATAAATTATTCAAAAGTGATGCCTTCTGATTACAGAGACAGCTCCAGAATCTGAGCACGAACGGTGAAGAAACATCTGTGAGATCTGAGAGCTGCCAGGCACCAAAAAAAACCTGTCCTGCCAAGGCCCTTTCTGAATCAGAACCCAAAATCAAAAGGACAAAACAAACACAAATGACACAGGACCCATGCTGGAAAAGCTCTCAGGAATCTGCCATCATGTTTTAGAAAGAATGCGGAATTTCTGCTGCTTTAAACTGATTTTCCAGTGCAGCAGGGGCTTTAGGAAAATCTGAACCAACAAAAAGCTTAAAGACCTTTTTGAATATGAACCGGTCCCACTCCCTGGGAGGGTTGAGTGATTATTGTCACCCTAAAATATGGGAATTTTGCAGGAGAGCTGACGTCCTTCCTAAGGTCAGACGTGATGAGATGGAGCCAGGAAGAAAAAATAATTGGTCCTGGTTTTAAGTGTTAAGCAATTCTGCCTCCCTGAAATAAGCAGTATAATTTATTGTTTTTTCTTGCTCACACAGCAAAATCCACAAACTGCCGAGACAACCAGGAGGGGGAATTTGTCCCCTCACGTAAATCCATTTTTGCCTTGTAAAGCCGCATTCCCGAGCCAGCAGCTGCTCCGAAGGGCCGGTCCCAGACCCCCCGTTTCACTGCAGACACCCCGAGGCTGTTTGGGTTCCAGGATCACCCCAGGCCAGCCCAGGTGTGCCAGTTTGGGACAGTGGAATGGCCACGGCAGAGCCGGCTGTCAGCGTGAGGCCGAAGGCAGCCGCCACTTTCCCAGGGATTTTCCCTTTGCTGTGTGTTTGGAAGGTCACACAGCTGTAGGGCAGGCACAGGAGGAGCTGGAAGCCTGCAGGGATCATTGCCTCCATCCCACATGGCCCATGGAAGGAAGCTCTCCCGTGGACTGACATCCCATTAATTCCTGCTGGTGGGAGCCGATTCCTGCGGCTGGAAATGCTTTGGAGCCTCCAAGTGCCGGCTGCTCGTCCCGCAGATAACTCTGGTCCCATCCCTGACCTGCTGCCTCGTATTTATTTTCTCATTTTATAAGAACCAGGTTCTTCCCTGCTCTCATCCTATGCTGGCCGGGTGTGAGGCTGCTCCGTCTCGGATACCCGAGATGGAAAATTGGGATCTTGTCCAACAGGCTGTCTGTCTTCCTGGGAAAAACCTCAGCTCCACACGCTCCCAATCGTGCCATCAGCTGGAGCGAGGTGGAACTTCACAGGATGAGACAAACCAGCCTTTTTTCCAAAATGACCCCTGAGGACAGAACGTGCTTCCAGAGCCCAGGAGAGCTCAGGGAAGAAAATCTGGAGGGCACAAAGCTTGGCAAAGCTTGGGGAAGGCTTGGGTGCTCTCTGGAAGGTGGTGGATCTCTGCCTAGGTCCCCATCAATTCCCAGAGACGGGGTATTGGGAGGGAATTGTTCCCTTTGAGGGCGGTGAGGGCATGGCACAGGGCGGTGAGGCCATGGCACAGGGCACCCAGAGCAGCTGTGTCTGCCCCATGATCCCTGGAAGTGTCCCAGGTGGGGCTGGACAGGGCTTGGAGCTGCCTGGGATCAGGGAAGGTGTCCCTGCCCATGTCAGGAGCGGCCCAGGACGATCTTTAGTGTCCCTTTCCCACAGGAACCCCTCCATGGCCGCCCCCGTTTCCCGCCATCGCCTCAGCCCTCAGGGACGGCGCCCCGGGGTCTCCCGGCCCCGCGCGCAGGGGCTGCGGGGCGCGCCCGGACCACGAGGGGGCGCCACCGCCCGCGGGCCCCGCTGCGCATGCNCCGGTCTGCGGCCGCCTCAGCCCGGGGAACGCCGTGCACGGAACAGGCGCCCCCCGTTAATCACGGCACTCCCCCCCCCACCAGCACACGTCCGACATGGCCGCCCACCCCTCAAGGCCGCCGCTTCCCGCCAGCCCCGCCCCGGTGGGCGCTGAGGGCCAAGGGGCGGCCCTGGGGCAGAAAAGGGACCGACCCCAAGGGCAAAATAAAGATCAAACATAGGAAAATAAAGGGATTGTTCTGGAACAGCGAAGGGACCATCCTGGGACAGCAAAGGGACTGGCCCTGAGGGCAGTGAAGGGCCCGACCCCAGGGGCAGCTCAGCCATCACAAACATCCCAAAATTAGAACAGGGACGAGCCTCAAGCGCATTTATTGCCCATTCCTGGCAGCACTGGTGGCTCTGTGCTGCTGGGGAGGGACAAGGGACAGGAGCAGGCCTGGATGGGGACAGCGGCCCTGCCTGGCTGTCACTGCCCCAGCCAGGGTGTCCCCGAGGCCAGCGGGCTCCAGGCGCTGAATTCCCCAGAATCCGTCAGGTCCTTGGCGGCCACCTGGACGTGGTGGAGGCTCCCGGGCTCCAGGTCCGCCAGGGTGTGGGATGTCAGCTCGTACGGCCCCACCTGAGGACAGCAGGATTGGGGACAATGACACGCCAGGCACAGACTCAGCTGTGCCTCAAGTTTACCCAGGGGGGTGGCAGTACCGTGGTGGGGACGGAGCCGTTGTCCCGGGAATAGCGGATGAGGTACTGGAGCGGGAAATACTCCGGGAATGGCCAGGAGGAGGGAGGGCTCCACTCCAGCAGCAGCTTCTGGGGCTCCCCAGGGATGGGGGAGACCCGCAGCGCCTCGGGGGGGTCTGGCTTTACTGGGGAGGCAAGGAATGAGAGAATTCCAGATTGGTTTGGGTGGGAAGAGACCTTGAGGATCATCTCATCCCACTGGGGACACCTTCCACTATTCCAGGGTGCTCCAAGTCCTGTCTAGACTGGCCTTGGACATTTCCAGGGATCCAGGGGCAGCCACAGCTGCTCTGGGAATTCCATTCCAGGGCCTCAGCAACCTCACAGACAAGAATTCTTTCCAATACCCCATCTAAATCCTCCTTTAGATTAAAACCAACCCCCTTGTTCCACCCCTGCGTGGAAGAAGTCACATTGTTTTTAGTCAAAGGAGGATGTTGTGGGGATTGTTGGGGACAGGGCCCTCGTGTCCCCTGTGAGCTGTGTCTGAGCCCCAGCAATTCATTGCTCTGATGATCCCACACCCCGAGCAGGCACAGCCCCAAAGGACAGCCGGGGTGAGGCAGGAGGGTCTCACAGGGACCCCACCCCTCAGCACTCACTGACGTTCTCCAGGAGGAAGGGCAGGGTTCCCCAGGCAGCTCCCAGCGCGTTCTGCGCCGTCACGTTGAGCTCGTAGGGAGTGAGGGAAAACACCTGCAGGTCCCCGAAGGAGCAGCTCCGCGGGCCCGTGAGGATGCACTCACCCGTGTCTGTGCCGTGCCTGGGGACACAGGGACACAGGGACACAGGGACACAGGGACACAGGGACAGCTGCCAAGGGGTGGCTGACACGGGGAGAGCCTCTGGGGACCCCACTGACCTGTAAGTGGCCACAAAGTCGGTGTCCAGCAGGGGGTCGGGGCTCAGCCCCCAGGAGCAGTTCACGGCCTGGGGGTAGCTGCTGGCCCAGCACTCGATGGCCGGTGGCGAGGGCGGGTCTGGGGCAGGGGACAGGGGACAGCGGTCACCCCAGTGCCAGCACTCCTGGGACCCCCGGCAGCAGCGGGGTCACGGCAGGGCAGGGGAGGGGGCACTCACAGCCCAGCCGCAGGCAGATGGTGGCCCAGGTCTCGCCGGTGACAGGATGGTGGCAGCTGTAGTGGCCCTCGTGGGCCAGGCTGGCGTTGGGCAGGGCCAGCCCCGGGGCTGGGGACGTGCCCAGGACGGTGCCACCCCGGCGCCACTCGGCCGCACCCCCCGGGCACGGCAGCAGCACCTCGGTGCCCAGGGAACCGTGCTGAGGGGTGCAGGGGCCTGGGGGACACATGGGGACACAGTGGGGACACGGCAGGGACAGGGACACTGCATCAGGAAGGGTCTGGGCCTCCCTGGGCCCCTCAAAGCCGTTCCCAGTGTCCCCAGAGCTCTGCCCCTGGGCCCCCCATGTCCCCAGACCCTCTAGTGCCACCGTCACCAATCCCTCCGTGCCCATCCTGTGCACCCCCATGTCCCCAGTCCCTCCAGTGTCCCCACCCTTCTATCCCTAGAGACCCTGTCACTGTCCCCTGTCCCCTCACTGTCCCAAATCCCCTCCATCCCTGCTCCAGCCCCAGTGCTCCCAGTCTGCCCAGTCGAGCACCCCCAGATCTCCCCGGCCTCCATCCCAGTCCCCCATACCTCTGTCCCCGTTGTCCCCATCCCCGGTGCTCCCCGCCGTGCCGTTGTAGGGGACAGCGCAGGCGGGTGCCACCAAAGCCAGGACCCAAAGCCACCTCATGCCAGGAGAGTCACCGGGGCTGCCCAGGCACCTGTGGGGACAGACTCCAACAGCCCCCGCGCTGCCCGTGGGGACCGCAGTGTCCCCAAACACTCACGGTGACAGGGCCAGCTGGGACCGCAGTGTCCCCAAACACTCACAGTGGCAGGGCCAGCCAGGACCACGGTGTCCCCAAACACTCACGGTGGCAGGGCCAGCCGGNGGGACCGCAGTGTCCCCAAACACTCACGGGGGTGGGGCCAGCTGGGCCCGCAGTGTCCCCAAACACTCACGGTGGCAGGGCCAGCCGGGACCGCAATGTCCCTGCCGGATCCCGGTGCTTCCCAGCCTATTTCCTCGCAGGAAGCGCCGTTCCCGTGGGGATGGAGCCGCTTCCCACCGGGCTCCCCACGCCCCGCACGGCCGGGCTGGACACGGTGGCACCGATCCCCTGCTGTCCCCAGGTCCCCACAGCCCCCGTGCCCACCTCGGTGCCCCCAGAGAGGAGCCACCCCTTTGGTGTGACTATAAATAACTTTATTGCTGCTGTGCTGGGCGTGGGCCGGGTGCCCAACGGGACAAACAGGGTGCTGTGACAGACCTGTCCCCCCCTCCCCGTGCCACCCGTGCTGGCAGCGGCTCATCTGCCCTGCTCCTGCAGCCGCTGCATCCTCAGGATCTGGCACAGGAGTCTCTGCACGTCCTCGTCCATGTGGCCCTGGGGTGGAGGGGACATTGCTGGGCACCTTGGGGTGGGGACCACAGGGAGGCTCCGTGCGTGTCCCTGGGCTGGCGCCTGGCTCAGCCCCTCCGTTGCCCCCTGTGGATGGCAGGTGGCCCGGCCCCCTCAGTGTCCCCAGCTGTCCCCAGCGCTGTCCCCAGCTCACCTGCACGGCATAGAGCAGGTGGCTCCGGTACAGCGTCACCACCTTGCTGTGCCTCGTCTCCGTCTCCTGCAGCACAGGGAGGGGGTTTGGCCACGGGGCTGGGGGCTCGGGGGAGCCCCGGGCCCGGCAGGTGACCCACCTCCAGCTTCTCCTCCAGCGCCCGCACCCGCGCCTGGAGCGTGGCCGTGCTGGGCGGGGATTTTGGGGGCTGTGTCGGCTCGGGGAGGGCGTTCAGGGCTTCCTTCAGCCTGAAAACCTCCTTGGAGAGCTCGGTGATCTGCGCAGGGGTTACAGGTTACCCAGAGAGCCGTGGCCGCCCCTGGATCCCCGGCAGTGCCCAAGGCCTGGCACAGCGGGAGGAGTCCCTGCCCAGGGCAGGGGGTGGGATGAGATTTGAGGTCCCTTCCATTCCAAATTCAGCGGCTCCACGTGTGCAGCTCACGGCCACCATTCCCCTCCGAGCAGCCCCTCGTGCTTCCCCGTCCCCTACCTTCCTGTCCCTGTCCCTGACCAGCCGCGCCGCG
>VXBU01011905.1:15107-25729 GCA_013400315.1 Bombycilla garrulus | reverse complement strand
ACCCCCAGCTCCCTCCTTGTTCCCCTCCGTGGCTCTTTTCGTGGCGGCCCTGACCCCACCCGGTGCCTCCCTCCTTCTCCCCCCAGATCCCCTCACGGCCCCGTCCGTGTCCCCCCTGAGCCCCAGCAGTGCTTGGGAAGCTTAAAACGGTTTGTGGGAGCCGCAGGGACACTCAGGAGCCTGTCCTGGGCCAGGGGGATGATAGGGGATAGGGACACCCCGGGTCCTGTCCTCGTCCCTGTCCCCAGGAGATGGGGCTGGAGAAACACCTCAGGAATTAAATCCCGATCCCAAACCAGCGTCCCGTGTCCCCACCTCCATGGCTGCCGTGTCCCTCGCTGTCCCTCGGCCCTGGCCTGTCCCCAGAGCCGGTGGCACTGCTGGTGACAGCTGGGGCTGAGCACACGTGGGGTGGCCCCGGGTCGCTCCTGGAGCCCAGCCTCGGCCAGCTGCCTGTCAGAGCAACAAACTCCCCGTTGGTGTTGGGTGTCCCAGCCCTGTCCCTGCACAGACACGCTCCAGACAACGCGGAGTGTCTCCCGTTAAATGTTTCTGTCATTCAGGAATGTGAAACCCTTCATGGATAAGGAGGAGTTGTGGGTTACTGTGACTCTAGAATCGTGGAATCCCACAATGGTTTGGGTTGAAGGCACCTGAAGGATCGTCCAGTGCCACCCTGCCATGGCAGGGACACCTCCCACTGTCCCAGGGGGCTCCAGGACATTCAGGGATCCAGGGGCAGCCACAGCTGCTCTGGGAAATCCATTCCAGGGCCTCCCCATCCTCACAGGAAAGGATTCCTTCCCCATATAATCCGCATCTTTCCATCCCATGCTGGGTTTTGTGTTTTCCCAGATTTTTGACCCTCCGGAGGAGCTGGAGCGGAAGGTGCAGGAGCTGGCAGAGCTGATCCGGAGCTCCTCCAATGTGGTGTTCCACACAGGGGCAGGGATCAGCACGGCCTCGGGCATCCCTGACTTCAGGTGAGTCCTGGAGGGCTGCGAGGGTGGCACCTCCTCCCAGTCCACCTTCCTTCCCGGAAAGCTCGGATTTAACCCATCCCTGCTGTCCATCCTGGACCCAGCCTTGGAAATCTTAGCTGTTCCCCCAGAATCCCGCTGATCCGTGAGCTCTGCTCTCCTGGGTGGGGCACTGGAGCCTGAGCTCTCCCCTCCTGCTCTTCCCACGGCTGCAGGGGCCCCAATGGTGTCTGGACTATGGAAGAGAAAGGGCTGTCCCCGAAATTCGACACCACCTTTGAGAGCGCCAGGCCCTCCAAGACCCACATGGCGCTGCTGGGGCTGCAGAGAGTGGGAATCCTGAAATTCCTGGTCAGCCAGAACGTGGACGGCCTGCACGTGCGCTCAGGATTCCCCCGGTACTGTCCCTGCCCCACGCTGGGTTTGGTTCTGAGGCAGGGAGGGGAAGCTGGAAGGGGATAAAGCAGCTGGAATTTAGAGGAGAGAGGTTCTGGTTCTGCTCCAGAGGGTGATGGAATGAAATCAGCCTTGGTTTTGCTGTCTAGAAATGCTTCCAGGTGCTGTTTGTGCACGGGAGAAACAGATTATGGAATCATGGACTCCCAGAATGGTTTGGGTTGGGAGGGGGGAACTTAAAGCCCATCTCACTGCCTGTGCCAGGGCAGGGACACCTTCACTGTGTCAGGTGTGAGTCAGGGTGTGGCTGAGCAGCAGCTGAGTGTCCCTGGGGAAGGTGCCTCTCTCAAACACCTTCAGCCAGAGCTGTCCCCAGGGCGTCTCCTGTCACTGCCAGCCCCAGGTCCTGCTCCCAGCCCCGTGTTTGTGTGTTTAGACTGAGCCACCGTGGCAGAAGCAGTGGGGAACGATGGCAGGGTTCCGTGGTGCTCCCACAGCCACTGGCTCCTGCTCCAGTTCAGCCCAGCTCTGCCTCCCAAACAGAGCTCCCTGTGCTTGAGGGAGCTGAACTGGGGCCAGACTGGGGGGAATCAAGTCAGTCCTGTCTCACTCAGCCTGGGGGAGGTTCCCAGTCAGCGTGGGGCTCTGAGGAAAATACGAGAGCGTGGCCGTGTTTTCCTCTGGCTTCTGCTCTGAGCCTGAGGGGAATTGTAGGAAAAACAGGTGTTGGAGGGCTGGAACAGCACAGGGAATGTTGGCTGCTGGAAAAGCAAAGATCCTGATGCTCCCAGGAGCAGAGATCCGAGTGGATCAGGAGCTGCAGTCAGAAAGGAAACATTAAAATGAGGCCAGGACCTGCTGTCCCTCCCTCAGGCCCTGCTGGGGGATGAAGCCATCAGCTGGCAGAGCTGGAGTGCAGGGAGCACTGAGGTTCCTGGGGAGGAGGAGGGGTCCCCCAGGGCTCCCCACCCTTCCCCAGCTCACCTGTGCCTTTCTCCCACAGGGACAAGTTGGCCGAGCTCCACGGGAACATGTTTGTGGAAGAGTGTGTGAAGTGTGGGAAGTACGTGAGCCCAGGGGGCTGGGCTGGGATTCCAATCCAGAACAAAACTGGGCTGGGATTTATGTGCCAGGGGGAAGCTGGGCTGGGATTCCAATCCCAGAGCAAAGCTGGGCTGGGATTTCCATGCTGGGATGGGGCTGGGCTGGGATTTCCATCCCAATGTGAAGTTGGGCTGGGATTTCTGTGCCAGGGCAAAGCTGGGCTGGGATTTCCATCCCAAGGTGAAACTGGGCTGGGATTTCTGTGCCAGGGCAGAGCTGGGCTGGGATTTCCATCCCAAGGTGAAGCTGGGCTGGGATGTCCATCCTGGGCTGGGATTTTCCATCCTGTGCTGGGATTTCCATCCCAAGGTGAAGCTGGGCTGGGATGTCCATGCCAGGCTGGGCTGGGGGCTCTGCAGCCCCTGGCTGAGCCCAGCCCTGTCTCTCCCCAGGCAGTACGTGCGTGACGCTGTCGTGGGCAGCATGGGGCTCAAGCCCACCGGCCGCCTCTGCAGCGTCACCAAGGCCCGGGGGCTGCGGGCCTGCAGGTAGGGACCCCTCCTGGCGTGTGGGGATCCATGGGATGGGATCCATGGGATGGGGGGATGACCCAACAGCCCCTCGGATTCGGGAGGAGCACCCCAGGGTGCAGGAAGATCCTTCTGGGTGCTCTCAGTCCCCTCACAGTGCGGGACAGGGAGGGTGGGACAGGCTCTGGTGGCTGTCCCCTGTGCCAGGGCAGCTCCCCTGCCTGTTCTCCTGCCTCCTCCAGGGAAAACCGAGGTCCCTGTGTGTGTTTTGCAGAGGGAAGTTACGGGACACTATTCTGGACTGGGAGGATTCCCTGCCCGACCGTGACCTGACGCTGGCAGATGAAGCCTGCAGGTACTGACACCCTGCTCGGGAGGGGAACTGTCCCTTCCCACCCCTCCCTGCCCTGATCTGGATTTCTCCTCCTCCCTGCAGGAAAGCAGATCTCTCAGTCACCCTGGGGACCTCTCTGCAGATCAAACCCAGCGGGAACCTCCCGCTGATCACCAAGAAGAGAGGAGGGAAGTTGGTCATTGTCAACCTCCAAGCAACCAAGCACGTGAGTGAGCGTCCTGCAGCTCTGCACCGCTCCTTTCCCCTCCCCTGCCCTGTTCCAGCCCCATCCCAAGTTTGTCCCTGCACGTTGTCCCCTCCCAGGTGGCCTCTCTTAGCAGGCAAACAGGCTGGGAGTCCTGGGTTGGAGGGTTTGAACCTGCAACTCCTGCTAAACACGTAGAGATGGCAGGTAAATATTAGAGTAAATATTAGAGTAAATATTAGAGTCACGGAAAGGGCTGGGGTGGAAGGGACCGTGAAGCTCCTCCTGCTCCCTCTGCCATGGGCAGGGACTCCTTCCACTGTCCCAGGTGGCTCCAGGCCCTGTCCAGCCTCACCCAGGCAAGGTGTAGGAGCAGAGTAAGAGCTCAGCCTGGAGCTGCTGTGTCCTCTGGGGGTTTAGAGCCCGCTGGAATGGCCACACACACGGGGGCTGTGGAGAGCTTGCCCAGCTCCTGCCCAGCTCCACTCAGTTCCTGCTCACGCCTTGCTGCCCCAATTGTCCAAAGCCTTTCATACCCAGAGCCGGGGGTTCCTGGGATGTCACCAGAGCTCCCTTGTGCCTGTCACTCTCTGTCCCTGTGTCCCTGTCCCCAGCCCCGGGGTCAGCTCCTGTCCCCTGGGAATGCCACACCGGGGACATCCCCCTGTCCCTGGGAGGGGCCGTTTGTCCCCTGAGCCACGTCCCCGCTGCCCAGGACCGCCAGGCCGACCTGCGCATCCACGGCTACGTGGACGAGGTGATGACCAAGCTGATGAAGCACCTGGGGCTGGAGGTGCCCGAGTGGACGGGGCCCGTGGTGGTGGAGAGCTCGGAGCTGCCCGAGGCCGAGACGCTGCAGGGGCGGCTGAAGGAGGAGCCGCTGAAGGAGGAGCAGCAGCCCCAGCACAACGGCACCACGGGAGCGTGGGGACAGTGTGGGGACCCGCCCTGCCCCGGGGACCCGCCCTGCCCCAGGAACCCTCCTCTGCAGCTCCGCCTGGAGCGCCCCAGCCCCGGCTCGGGGCCCACGCCCGTCAAGAAGATGAAGGTGGAGCCTCTCCTCACCTGACCTGGACTGTCCCTGTGTCACCTGGGCTGCTTTTCCTACCGACTTTTTTTTATACCCTTAAATATTGTCCCTTTTTTTATGTCAGTATTAAACATACTTGAATTGTGGCTGGCGGAGCAGCTGCACCCACGGGCCTGGGGAGGGCTTTGCACTGGGAAACCCCTCCCTGGGAGGGTGGGGAGGCCCTGGAATGGAATTCCCAGAGCAGTGTGGCTGTCCCTGCATCCCTGGCAGTGTCCCAGCACAGGTGGGACAGGGCTTGGAGCAGCCTGGGGCAGTGGGAGGTGTCCCTGCCATGGCAGGGGTGGCACTGGGGGGGATTTAAGGTCCCTTCCAACCCGTGACTCTGTAATTCCGTGTCACCTGGTCACAGAAGGGGACTGGATCCCAGCTGGACTCAGGGCTGGGAGCTGTGGGAGGCTGCCCTGGCCCCAGCTCCAGGTGTCGTGTCCGTGGCTGTGTCCCCCCTCTCCTGGGCCCCTCATGGCAGCTGGCCTTGGGGTCCTCCCAGCTCCTTGAAACCTTGTGGATCACCCCCTCTTCAATTACAGCAGGTGGATTTTTTTCCAAAATATATTTAGAGATGAAAATAAAATTCAAAAACCAAAAACCAAAACAAAAGCAAGAACAAAACCAACCAGCGGCACCATCAGCAGCCAACCAGGCCAGGGCTCCTCCTGCTTCCTCAGCCCCATCCTGAGTGACCCCACGTCCCTTCCACAGCTCCCACCGTGCCGGGGGGGCAGGAGCAGCCCCTTCCCTCCCAGTAAGGCCAGTGGGAACCGCTCTCCTCTCCCCAGTTCACAGAGTCCAAGCAGGTGCAGCATGCAGAGGCAGATCCTGGAGGCGTCCCCCCGAGGGTTTGTCCTGCAGGGGCTGCGGTGCTGTCACCCCACGGCCCCCCCGTGCTGCCTAAAGCTCCTCGGGGGGCTCCAGCACCGCGGGCCGGCCGTGCCCGGGCTTGGCCCAGCCCAGGGATGCCAGCCCCGGGTGTGGCACGGTACCATCCTCTGGCACGGCGTCGGCGTGGTCCCCGGCCTGGTGGCGCGGCCCCTCGGGCACCGACACCCGCGTGTCCGACGCCCGCGTGTCGTTCCTGAGGGAGCCTTGGGCCGGGTGGGGCGGGGCCGGGCTCTGGGGAGCCTCTGGGAGGATCTTGGGGGTCTCGGGGGTCTCCCTGCTCCTCTCGAGGGGCTCCGACCACAGCGGCTCCGGGGGCTTCTCCTCCCCGGGCTGGGGCTGCGCGTGAACCACACGCGAGGCGGCGGCGTTGTGCAGGGACCTGGAGAAAACTGAGACCCCCGAGGGTCAGGGCCTGGGCTGGCACAGCTCAGCTCAGCTCAGCTCAGCTCAACTCAGCTCAGCTCGGCCCCAGCTCAACCCCAGCACAGCCCAACTCAGCCCCAGCTCAGCTCAGCACAGCCCCAGCTCAACCCCAGCTCAGCCCTCACCTCTCACAGGCCTGAAGTCGCCGTTGGCCTCGGTCTTGCTGGGGGAGAAGGGGCTGATGGAGGGGAAGATGATGAGGGTGAAGGAGAGCAGCAGGACCTGGGGACAGAGGGGACATCACTGAGCAAAGGAGAGGGACCAGGAGCTGGGTCACAGCTGGTGGCAGAACCAGGAGTGCATCTATTCCTCCATCCCTCCCTTCTGGTTCATGTCCTGTGAGTGTACCTCCACCCATCCCTGCTTTCATCCATCATCCATCCATGGATCCATCCATCTGTCCATCCATCTATCCATGGATCCATCCATCTGTCCATCCATCTGTCCATCCATCCATCCCTGCTTCCATCCATCCATGGATCCATCCATCTGTCCATCCATCCATCCATCCATGGATCCATCCATCTGTCCATCCATCCATGGATCCATCCATCTGTCCATCCATCCATCCATCCATGGATCCATCCATCTGTCCATCCATCCATCCATGGATCCATCCATCTGTCCATCCATCCCTCCGTCCCTCCCAGCCCATCTCCACATCTCCCAGGCCCCACTCACCATCAGGCAGGTCCCCGTCTGTGCTGCTTTGCTGCTCGACTGAACCACCAGGGCCTGGAGCTTCTTCAGCTGCTCCAGGAGGGATCTGGGAACGGGGAGAGCCCATGAGCCCCATCCCAACGCTCCCCACCCCACCTTGTCCCCTCCCTGGCCCAGGAACACCTACGAGTTCTCCTTCTCCAGGTGCAGGACCTTCCTCTGCAGCTCCTGGTTCTGGGCCGTGCACGCCGACATCCTGGCACAGGGAGAGCAGGACGGGCTCAGGGCACGCTGGGGGTGCTGGCAGGGAGCAGAGTGCCCGGGATGCCACCCCGGGGCTGGCTGTGGCACCAGGTGAGGGGCTGGGCTCCGTACCTGCTCTCCAGCCCATCAATGTATTCCTTCTTCTTCTTGCGGCTCTCCTGGGCCGACTGCTTGTTCCGGATCTTCCTCCGGATCTTCTTCAGCACCCGCTCCTCGTACTGAGGGACACAGGGGGGTCAGGGCCGCCAGGGCTGGGAACCCCCTCACACCTGCCCAGGTGTGCTGGCACCCACCTTGGTGAGGGGCAGCTGCGTGGGCAGGGTCACCCCCTCCTTCAGCAGCAGCTTCTTCTCGTCCTCCGTCAGCACCAGCTCCTGGAAGGGGCCCTGGCTCGGCCGGAGCAGGGAGCCGGGAGCCTGCGGCTGCTGTGGGAGCGTGCGGTGGGGACACCTCGGTGTGAGGCCACCCCCAGCTGGCCCAGGGTCCGTGGGGAAGGATCCCAGACAAGGAGCAGGACCGTGGGGAAGGATCCCAGACAAGGAGCAGGGAGGGAAAGGGGATGGGAATGGAATGGGGGTGGTCAGGGGAAGGGACAGGGCTGAGGGGGACAGGGAGTGCTGGGGACACAGGGACTCACGTTGTCAGAGCTGCCCGAGAGCAGCAGGTCCTTGACGGTGAGGGCACAGGATGCGGGCGGGGGGACCACGGGCAGGTCCTGGCTCTCCTCCAGGAAGAACCCGGGGTGCCACATGTCTGGGGGAGGGCAGAGCGGGGCTGTCAGCAGCGCTGTGTCCCCACTGTCCCCACTGTCCCTCCCCCTGCCACGGCCCCAGAACCAGGGCGACTCGCTGCCCACCCAGTGCCTCTGTCCCCCCAAACTGTCCCTCTGCTCCTGCCCTAGGCCCCCAACACCAGTGTGCCCAGTTCACCCCAGTTCCCAAGCTCTCCACACTCTCCCTATGTCCTCCCTAGCCCAGCAGACCTCCAGTTCTTTCCAGTGTCCCCCAGCTCCCTTCATTTCCTCACAATCCCCCAGTGCTCTGAGCTGCCCAGTGTCCCCAGTCCCTCCAGTGCCCCGGCTGGGTCCTTTCCCAGTGTGGCTCACCCAGGTCGATGGAGACCTCGGGGTGCAGGACCCCCGGCCCTGCCGGGAGGGGCTGGGCCGGGCAGGGCTCGGGGAAGGGGTGCGGGACGTCGCGGGGCCCCCCGTCACAGCTGTCGGGCAGGTCCGAGGGGACGTCCTCGCACACGCCGCTGTCGCTGGTGGCCGGGGACCAGCTGGAAGAGTCAGACACCGAGTCCCCGGAGCCCAGGATGGAGCTCAGGAAATCCTCGCTGTCCGGGGCGCTCTGTGGGGACACGGCACTGTCACCGGGAGCACCCATCCCCGAGGTGTGATATCCTGGGGTGGGACATGCCAGGGTGTGACATGCCAGGCTGTGACATCCCGGGGTGTGACATGCCAGGGTGTGACATCCCGGGGTGGGACATGCCAGGGTGGGACATCCCGCGGTGGGACATGGCAGGCTGTGACATCCCGGGGCTGTGGCCCAGCAGGGCCGAGGTGGGGTGGGGTCCAGGCCCGGGGCTCACCCTGTCCTGGGGCCAGGCTGCCGGCGGCGTCCCCAGCTCCACCCCGCGCAGGATCCCGTCCTGGTGGTCGAAGAGCAGATCCAGCAGGTCCAGGCTCTCGAGGCTGCCCACACTGGAGGCCATGGCTGTGGGGTGGCAGGGTCATTGCCCGGCCCCGGCCCCCACACGAGCTGCCCGGCCCGGGGACACCCCGAGTGGTGGGGCAGCTGGGGCATGTTGGGATTCACCTGGAAAAGCCCTACAGGTGTGGGGCAGGATGTGGGGGCTCTGGGCATGGCAGTGCCACCCCCTCCTTCCGGCAGCTGAAATTCCCAAATCCTCCAGTTTCCCACCCAGTTCCCTCCGGGAGGTGACCGTGCTGGAAGGGCTGGTTAATCATTTTGGGTGGCAAGTGGAGGGGAGGGGACTGTGGCCGCCCCAGGGAGGGGACTCAGTCCCTCAGTGCTACCCCAGGCACTGCTTGAGTCCCTGGGCTCAGAGCGAGCCACGGGGCCAGCTGACCACTGGCCCGACTGGCCAATCAGCCAACTGACCACCCCAACCACCCGACCAGCTGACCCACTGAGCAGGGAGGCAAGGAACCGATCATGAGACAGACAAACGGTCACCCTGTTGGCCAAGTGACCAATGGACGGGCTGCCCGAACAACCAGCCCACTGACCAATGGGCTCACCGGTCAACTCTGACCACTGCCCACCCAACCCACCACCCACCCAAGCGACTCAAATGTCCTCCAGGCGGCTGGGGACGGCTGTCATGACTTGACATTTGTGTGGCCGAGGTGGACACGGGGCTTTATTGCACCCTGTCCTTCAGCCTCGGTCCTCTCAGTGAATCCTGGTGGGACACTGAGTGCTGGCAGCCAGGACGTACCTGAGTGGGATGCCATGGATTGTCCTCTCAACCCTCTCCGAGCACGGTGGACAAGCCCGGCCTTCACCCTCCTCCTCTTCCTCCTCCTTCGAGATTCCCTGACCCGAGTGGCAAAGTTTAAACTCCAACTGCACAGAAATAATATCCCAGATTGCAAAATGTCCCAGCCCTGATTGGGGCCGTCGGGGTGTGATGGCAGGGCCGCCCCGGGGCTGGCCCCGTAACTCATTAGCCAAATGTTTTTGTGCTCCTCTGCCAAGCGGGGCAGGAGGGGCCGGGGCTGCCGGACGAAGTCCAGGTGCTATAATTGTCCATGAACCTTCACCCACTTTTGGGGACAGTTTCCCTTTTTTCAGACGTCTCGGTGTTAATAGCATTTGACGTGTGCTGATGGCAACATCCGGGGACCTTGGACTCTGCCACTCACGGCTTGTCCCAAAAAACCTCGGTGCCCTGTGGCACCTGCAGAGAGACCAGTGACAAGGGATGGAGGGACAGGACTCAGGGAATGGCTTTCCATGGACAGGGTTAGATGGGACATTGGGATGGAATTGTTCCCTGCGAGGATGGGCAGGCCCTGGCACAGGTGCCCAGAGCAGCTGTGGCTGCCCCTGGATCCTGGCAGTGCCCAAGGCCGGGATGGATGGGGTTGGAGCAGCCTGGGACAGTGGGAGGTGTCCCTGCCACGGCAGGGGTGGCACTGGATGTGTTTAAATCCATCCCAGCCCATTCTGGGATTCCGCGAGTCCCTCACGGCTGTCTCGGGTGCTCGCTGTGCCAAACCCTCATGCCCAGCAGTGAGGGGCACCGGCCCGACCGCGGCCCCGCGTCCCTCAGTGAATCCCAAAGCACCGGGTCCGGGGCACAGGGAGGGGACACAGCTGACTAAGGCTCCGCGTGCCCCAGGCGTGGCGCGGGGACAAGGCCACGGCCCCTTATCGGCCACGCCACGGCCTCCGCCCGCTCTTTATGGCCCCGCGGGAGCGGGCAAAGGGCGCCCGGCGCCGCTCCTGAGGGGCCGGGGGTCCCGGCGCCTGGCAGCGGGCACGGGACGGGCGGAGCAGAGCACGCAGGGGCCGGGGGGCTGCTGCCCGTTGCCGGGTCACTAATTAGCGGTGAGGGGCTATTTAATTAGGGTTATTTAATTAACGTTCCAAGCACACAGCGCGGCTGCGCCCCGCTGCCCCTCAAGGGCTCCTCCGCCACATCTCGCCCTCAGCGACATCTCGCGAGACTCCGCCCCGCAGCGCGATCTTCCTGGCGCTCGTAGGCCCCGCCTCCCCCTGGCTCCGCCTATGACCACACGGAGCCCCGCCCACTGTGCCCACATGGGCCCCGCCCACCGGGC
>VXBU01011904.1:389152-402481 GCA_013400315.1 Bombycilla garrulus | reverse complement strand
TTCAAACCAGCACACTGTGAAATCTGCAATTTTAACAGACATATGTTACTAGTACCCAATTTTGGGAAACTCACAGTTCATTTCTGATATTAACCTGGGAAAGAAGTACATGTGTTTTTCCACAGGTGCACGACCAGTGTGGGTTCCGAGTCACATCACCCGTTCGTGTCCACAGCCGAAGTTGATAGCACTGAGCGACAGTGTCAGCAACGCCAACATCTCATCCAACAACAGATTTTATAAAGATTTTAGCTGTCAGAATTGTACTTTTCGTTGTAACTTAGAAATCAAGATATAATAAGTATATTAAGAGATTTTACCAAAATAATACAAGCTTCTTTAATAGACTACTGTTTGTTTAGAATATTTTGATAATTATAGTTTAAAAAATAGTTTTTATACAAATTGTAGACAATATTTAGGGTTACCTACTAGTGTGCCTTCTCCCCAAGTTCAGCAACCCGAAAGTTTAGAACAACAACAAAACATTTCTCTAGTGTGATGCCTAGAAACCACACTGAAAATTATACAGACCAGCAAAAGGTCAACATGCTGTGGGTGGCAGTGTGCCTGGTGTGGCTCTCAGAGAAATTTTAAGCTCTCCCCCAACTAGAAATAAGTTATAGGATTTTAACCCCCAGCAAAACATTTAAGTGACACTTGCCAGAAGTTTAAATATCACCAGTTTTTGTGCTAACTTGGCTTTACCCCAATCCCCATTTTCAACCTGTTTAGTAGAAGTCCCTGTTAACAACTCTAATCTTAATGAATGGTTAGAACAGCATTTATCTAAGAAGCTACACAGATGCAGAAACAACAAAACTGTCTCCCATTATCTTAATAATTATAATATTTGGAATGACAAGCTACCCACTGGACCCGATCCCCAAGAACTTAAAATTATGAGATCCATTACTGCACTGGCATGTTTTTACATCAATGCCTCCAAACTTGGCAAGGCAGGCCAAGGAAAAATGCCAATCAATCCAACAATCCCTACTGTAATTTCTCGTATAAGAGACTGGAAGAACCACTCTATGTGGTGCACAAATATTAGAGGAAATTTAACTAATTCAGTCCCCAGCACAGAGCTTCCCAAATGATTACCCCAGGAATCTTTATAATTTGTTGAAATAGAGCCTGGTCGGGAATCCCAGCTTACCCCATAAGTGGGCCATGCACTTTTAATAAACTAAACATGTTAATGCCCAAATGGCATCCAAATAAGACCCACTGACAAACCAAGCGAGATTTTACCCAACAATTAGACCTGCACAAAGTAAAGTTATGAAATAAAGGGGAAATTACTACAGCATCATTTTTTCTACCAAGTGCCTCTGCAGCACAAGCACACAGAAGTCTCAAAACCTTATATTGTTGGATAGTAAAGCAAGCAAATCAGACATCATCAATTTTATGCCTATTAGCTAAAGATATGTCAACCATAAAGCACACAGTGCTCCAAAATCGAGCCGTCATTGACTTTTTGTTACTAGCACATGGTCATGGATGTGAGGATTTTGACGTAATGTATTGCATGGACCTAGAAAACCACTCTGAATACATCCACAAGAAAATTCAAGATTTACAGAAGCACAAACAACAAATTTCACAAGATCAAGGATTCTTTACACTGGAAGGACTGCTAAATTAGGGAGGGTTAACTGGCTGTATAAAAAGCTTAATTAAGACACTTTTATTTCTTGTAATTTCAATTATTTTAGGATCTGTAATTTTTAGCTGTTTCATATACTTTATTAGAAAAATTATTAAAAAGGTAACAGCACAAGCCTAAGTTGTCCAAGAGAAAAGGGGGGATTTGTAGGGAGATGTCTTATTGACCAGGATTTTGGACAACTCAGGCTTGGCCTAGCTTGGCCTAACAAAGGCCTAGCAGAAGCCTGCAAGGGCCTGCAGGGGCCTCTGCCCTTGAAGTTACCTTGAAAGGACGGAGCCATGAAGGTGGGAGAAGCCTGAACTCTGTCCTGCCAGTTTGTGACTCATGCCAATAGTATAACAGCTTAGACACAGGCTGAGAAACTGAAATCAATCAGGTAGAGTGTTCTATAATAAGGAATGTAAACTATATTGTTAGTATAAAAGATATGGATGTGACAAATAAAGGGAGTACGCCATGAAACTGTATCACTGAGAATGTCGTTACTCAGGTCCGGCTCTTCGATTTCAGGACCCTCTTCAGTCATGCATCATTTCCATGGAACATGCGAGAGTTAGGGAGAAACAAACATGGCACCAAATCTACCCATCAACCAGGGATAGATACTCCCATGGTGCTATTTTTCCAGTGCCTTATGTAGTCACTATTTTATGCATTTTAACCACTTAGATTTCAATGACCCACTGACATGAAGTGATGACCTTTTTATTTAAAAATCTTGCTAGTGTAACTTCCCATTAGCACTTTCCACTTCCTCTCTCCCCTCCCCATCCTTCTCCTTCTCTTTGGAAGCCTTCCACTGGTTATCAACAAGAGTTTCTGAGAATTTGTACCATGACAACTCAGATCCTTCCCACCAAACTTCAAGCATTTCTTTATGTTTAAGTTAGGGGTTCTGCCATCACAGACACATAAGAAACCTGTGTTAGTCTTTGGAGATACCACTATCTCTTCCTCCTGACTTCAGAGGTAAACTCTGAAACAAGGAGTAAAAGTCTTATGGACAAATTGTGTACAGTCTAAATCTTGTGTAACTTTCTGTAATCAAGACACCTGTCTGTCCCCTGCTCCCCCTATAGTTCTCTCCTATTTAACAGCCTCTTGGCACTGTATTGCCCAATCTGAATGAAATTTCTACCTGTCATCTCATCAAACTTGTACAGAGGAGGTCTACCAACATTGCCCCTGCCCCTCCAAGATCTTTCTGTGTATTTCACAGTAACTCAGTAGCCTTTTTCCTTACCTTCAGAATTGTCTGCTCCTAGAATGCAAAAGCATGGGCTGTTTATGGGACACTTCTTCTCATCTCATTTTTTCTGATTTTCAATGCAGAGATTCAGGTGGCTCTTCTCTAGATGTAGGCCAGCAAAAGAGGCAAGAGTATTTGCTCTATGATGCAAGCCACTGAAGAAAGAAAACCTGGTTGAAGGAAATAGGACCACCAGCAATTCATGATTGGAAAATCACTATCTGCTAAACATGGTTTAGTGTTATAGAGGAACAGAGTAACAAAAGGACTGCGAAACTATCTGTAAATACAAGGAGGACAGAAGGAAAAAGAGGTTCTTAGAATATAATAAGAGAGAAAAAAAAATGAGACTGAACAAAAAGCACTAAATATGGCCAGCATTGACATAATCTCCTCCTAATTGCCATGAAATAAACAGAGGCATAAACATTAATCAATTACTGTAAACGTTCACAAAATTACTGTGTCTTCTGAAATCCAACCCAAAACTTGTATATTGTGAGATAATTCTTAAACTCTTTATGAAACATCATAAGGCTTCCCATGCCCCAACCCCTTCCGGACTCATGTCCATTTCAACACAAGACACTGCCATGAAGGAAAAGGATAAAACTTCCTAATCTGGATAGAATAAAAAAACCCAGGACATTCAGAGAAACAATGTAAGCTCTAATCTGCACAAGAATTCACAAATCTTAGGGTATTTTACGAGGTAAAAAGACACATAACTGGAAATTTGGATTTCAAAAGCAAGCTTTGCCATCTGGATAAAACACCACGTAAAGATCTTGGAGAAAATCAAAATTTCCAATTTCCTCTAAAGAAATCTATCATTACATTCAAAGGCCAAGCAACAAAAAAAGCCTCAAAGTAGTCTCCAGCAGTAATTAAGCAAAAGCTAAGAAATATTCACTTATTCTAACAACTTCATTGTATGTATTTCAGGAACATCTATTACTAAACTACAAGAAGAATTGTAAGGAGCAAGTCCTCTCCCAGAAATACCCATAACATTCCACATCAGAAAAAGAGAGAGAGAGAGAAGGAGAGCGAGAGAAGGAGAGAAGTGGAAATAATAAATCAAATCTCCTTGACTAGCAACTGTTAATCCACGCACCGCCACTCATCTCCCAGAATTGTCACTTGCTAGCAGTTAGTAACCTTGTAAGAGTACGATGTTATGCTTGCATCTTCTCTCTGGGGCAGCTACATTAAACTGAATTTACCATCCACTTGATCAGCAGAGGTTTTTAAAATAAACACTCTCAGGGGTGCTGAAACATAGTATTTACTTATGGCAGAGATGTACTGCTTCTTCATCCAAATACGCACAGGCATTGTGATCTCCATTTCAGTCTCCTGATGACTTCTACTCTGAATCATTAAGTATGATAAGTAGCAAGCCTTGGCAAGCATCCAGATGTCTATTTCAAAAGCATTATTAGCATTACTCAGAAAACGTAACACAAACCTAATCACTGCGCTTCCATGCTTACAAACAAAACCAAACATCCATTTTCAACACAATAGGGTCTGCTTCCCTCAGTGCAGCTCTAAAGTGCAAGAGAGTAAAATAAATTTCAGTCAAATAATTGCTCTCCACTTCCTATCCACCCCTCCAGTCTCCAAACATCCTCTAACCCAGATTCTAAAACAAAGAAAAACAAATGCCTCATTATATAAACAGAAGTTATGTTTGAAAATCTACTTGCTTGCTCACCAGTAATGATGAGGAAACATTTCTTGGTGGAAAAAAAAACCATGTCATCACTTTCCACAGCTTTCACTTGAAAAAAAGAAAAACTCAAAAAAAATTTCATAAGCTAAAAGCTTGAGGAGCCACTGCTGTAGCAGTCAGACTAGGTCTTGCAGGCAAGCACCTCTGCTGCCCGGGGAAAGGCAGTCGCAGCCTATCGTAGCTTGGTGCTCCCTTTTAAGTTAATATCAACAGGTTACAGACAATTGACATCTCCAAAAAAGGGCTGATTCTACTGGTATCATGTCTATATTAAACTGTAATGGTCTGGAAATGGCTTTCTCCCCTCACTGATGAGACAGGAAAAGCAGACAAATATCTGAGAGGACCATGAATCTTACAGTGAGATTCAAAGAGGAACTTAATTCTTGCCAATTTCAGAAGGATTCTTGTTTTCCCTGCTCCCACGGTATGAAAAAGCAGCACCTAGCCCCTTACAAAGCCTAGCTCCAAAGCTTACTGGAACAAAAACAACCCCACAAAAACACAACAACAAGAACAACAACAACAAAAAAAACCCAGCGAAGAAGGGTGATAGGAGGGCCCCTACCCCCCAGTTCTTCAGGAGATACAATCCAAATAGAAATGTTCTTAGAAGTTATCTGCCCCATATAGCAACACAGTAGCTGATTTTTGTAAGTGATTTTGATACACCGTTGTGAGCACAGGGACTGGCCATTGACCCCCTTGGCTGCACCTGTAACAGAGGAAACACAGGGCTTTCTTTCACACCACTGCAATTTAAGACAGAGCTCACAGGAGGTCAGCAGCAGGTACAAAGTCACAACTTCAAAAAAAACCCTACAACAAACTTGTTTGTCCTGTCCAAGATGAAAACCAACTCTTACATCTTACCTGAAAACCTTTCTTTGCAGAGAGGGACAACTACGAAAACAAAACATCTAGCTCTTCTTGAATAGCTTACAGGAGCCAGAAGCTAACAATGTGCAAGTCATTGCACATGAAACAAAGAAAACAACTCAGAAAGAAGGGCTTCCTTAAGTGCTCAAAATTTATGTCCAAAAAAATGTGGTGATTATCATACAAAATACACTCAAGCAATTCCAGATTTTTGCTAGACATAAGAGACAGCAGACACACTTTCTATTAACATATAAATTCAAATGATGTGAGAGAAAGGATCAATTACCATCTGGAAATGGGGTAAAAAAAAATGATACCTGCTCAACCATTTTACAGAATATTCCCACCAAAAATCATGTAAAATCCAATTCCCTCTGTTATACCTTCATCATATGTCTTACAAATTTTGCTAAGAGCCCTGTGCTTAAATAACAAACTAAGATCTTCCACTTACTGTCACTGGTGATTTTGACATGCCCTACTGATTTCAAAGCAGTTTTTCTCAGGAATCAGTGCAGTAGAGCTAGCACAGATGTTAATTAATCTCAAACCTTTTATTAGAGGTAAGGTGGGGGAAAATTAGACAGCCTTTTATTTTCCCCACAGAGCATTAAGTGTTGTAGCTTTTGCAGGAGTTACTTTTGCTACAGAGTCTCTCATTCTAGCACCCTTCAAAGCTTATCAGTCTTTGTAAAATCCCAAGCAAAAGCAACCTTCCTTCTCCCTAATTTTGTATGAAAACATGAGAATCACTGCAACAACCACTGTTTTTCCTAGTAACAGTCAATTCCTTCTGGCTGACTACTCTCCAATAGAGAACCAAGGGCTTGCCTTTCACTTAGATGAGCAAGGCTTCAAGAAACTGCATTTTCACACATCAAGTCTAAGCAGTACCATGGGAAACAAAAAATAAGTGATTTGGTAACATCTGTGGACATGAAGTCTTTAGCTGAGGAAACATCTAAAAACTGAAGCCCTTTGATGAGACTGAAACCCAAATATAATAACTCCTGAAGTAAAACTGAACAGATGGCAATAGCCAACAGTGGTGACACCCTTGAAAAAAAAGCAGCTGGACCATTGACTTTGCCTCAGTCTACACAGGAGCTCCCTTCTAACACTATCTGCCTTATCTCTTTGACACAGCCAAAACCTGTCCGCAACAAAAGGGTTTATCAAAAGCATCTTTTTCTTCTCAGTATTTCTGTGGCTATGACCACCACAACATCTCAGACTATTCTATTCTGTCACACCTTAATCTTCAAAATGTAATTTGGACAAAAGGGGGTTAGAGATAATGAATAAATGATTTGTTCAATGTCACATGAAGTCTGTTAGGGCAGGGAACTGAAAACTCCCTCATTTCCTCAGGCCCAAGTGAAACATCCCATTTAACCAGCAGACTTGTTCTCTCACAGGTGTAGATACCTCACTGCCGTATAACCTGAAAGTAAACCAAATAAATAAATTTTTGAAAAAGCTATAGTAATACTCCCTCTCATCAGGGACTGAATTAACCATTTAAATCCCTTGTCAAATGACAATGTGAAAAAGAAAGATGCACACAGATGCCTATGTGCAATTCCTGATTCCCAGACTGGAGTCTGATTTTGAAAGCAGAAAATACATTCCTGAATAAATGCTATCCAATTTTCCAAATATATTTATCACAACACATCCACACAAGCATTTTTTGCTATGACTTCACTGTACAGAGTGTTTTAGCAAGCCAGCACAATGTAGTCCAGAGACCGCTTAATCTTTTTGAAAGGAAAAGGCTTGAATTTTATGACCTTGGTCATAAAATGAGGTGCATTCTGGTTCTCCACAGAGTATTTCCTAACATCACTTTGTGTTAGACAAAGCTTTGTTAATCTTACCATCAGACAAGCTGTGAGTGATAAGCAGTCTTTTAACAAAAGCTGCTTGGAGATGAGGCACCTCTTTTGTCTTCCAAACAAGCTGACTTACAACTTGAGAGTTCAGTAACCTAAATGGTAGTCCAAACATATTTTATCTAAAAGATAATATGTATGGCTTTCACGACAGCAAAATGAGGAAGTTCCAAGAGGACAGAAAAGCTAATTAAGAAAGATATAGCTACAGACTTGTGATCTAGGTTCAGACCATCTCTTTTCAAGGCTTTTAGGAAGCAGCTTCTAAACTGACCTTTCAGTTCCCTACAATGTTAATGAATTTTGAAATGTAATTAATTCCACGTGTACTGCAACTAAGTAATCCTCTGAGAAGTCAGACCAAAATCAAAATGCTTTAGATTACAGAAGAGCTTTCTCTTTTGAGAACAATAAGAAAAAAAAAATTGTCAATAAGAACATAACCCAGACCTTTTTAAAAGCTTAGACATCTCAGAAATGGGTATTGCATCACCACAGTCAGTCTCACCTACCGATCTGACTGTCTTTCCTTGAGTGCGTTTCTCCTACTCACACACCTCAAGGGCCTTCAAAACTGTAAAGGATTCCTGATCCAGGCACGTGCAAAACAAAACTGGACGAGACAATCCTTTCTGGCCATGTGAAGGCAGCATGTTGTCTACTGGCAAAAATAAAGCATGGTAGGTGCTTCTATTTTTTAGAAAAGCTTGCCCTGAAGAATTCAGTGCTTTACATCATTCTAGATACATACTACTAGAATAAAAACCCCAACCAATCCCTCTCAAAAAGCCTAAAAACCCGACTGTTGTCCCTCCCTTCTGCAGCTAATTAAAAATTTGCATACAGAACATGACATTTACTTAAACTGTTCTCTTTGGATAGTCAGGCTTTATTTTTTATCCCTCTCTTAATAGGTTAACAGGGAAAAGTCAGATAGGTCAGGAAAAAAGGAAAATAAAACCAAACCAAACAAACAAAAAAATCCAACCGCAACACCATAGCAAAACAAAGGCAATTCATACTACCTTGATTTAAATAAAAAGTTTCACTTGCTCTTTAGTTTTAAATATTTTGAAGACTTTTATAACAGCCTCCCTAAATACTCAGATTTCTTTCTGCTTCTTTTGGTTATATTCCCCGATATGCCCAAAATGAAAACAACTGTTGCTCTGACAGCTTTAAAGCTACCAAGCCCATCTTGGTCAAAATACCTGAGAACTTCTAGTGTCACAAAGAGGGAGAGCAACATAGCAATTGTTTGAGGAACACAAGTGGACACTTAAGACTTCTGCCTTGCATAGGAAACTACAGGACAGGCAACTTTCACACACACTCAAGGCAGTGTACTTGTTGTACAGGCTCCTGGCAAGTTCAACAGGAGAAGTGTTTTAATTGACATGAACAACAAGCTGGCGCAGCAAATACTAAAGATCCAAAGGTTTTATGTTTTTATAGGCTATTAGAGGGTTGCTACCAGACCTTGGAAATGCTCATTTCTGTAATCTGAAGCATGTATATATCACAAGTCAAAGCAAGGAAGACTAAAGCAATGCAAAACTACTGCAGTTGCAAGGGAGTGGAGTCCCTAGCGCATTTCCCAAAAGCCTGTCCAAGATTTACGATTTGTATCTTACTCATCTGAGGGAAGACTCTTCTCATTTCCTTACACTGCTGGTAAGTTGGTTTTCAATTAGTGAGCCAGGATTACCTTGGCAGAATCAACAAGCAAGACCTCATTTGTGCAAATCCGAATACCGCAGTTCATTACTGGGAAGCCCAGCAGTTTTAAAACCTTCCTGGATTTTTTTTGAGCTCAGAGATTGTCCAGGACTGCTATGCACCCTCATATAGCAAACTTAAGTCTACTGGCAACAGATGCACTTTTAAGTATCTTCCACAAATTTTTCAGAAATAATCACATATGTCTATGCCCTCCCCAATAATTTCATGCTGAAAAACAGGGCTTGACTCTAGATCTCTCCCAATGGAATGACTACAGTGTGAAACCTGAGCCATGTCACTGTGAGCCACATCCAGAACAGACAGCAGAAACCATCAGCTTTCCACAGACCTTCCGTACTCTGAATTACTGTGAGCTTGAAGTCAGAACAGGATAAATAACAAAATACAGCCTCATATCTACTACTCTACTCCCATTTGCTTGGGATGACTCTGGTATAAGAGATGGCAATGTCAAGTGGAAATACTGAATACAGCTACTGTCTACCCTAAAAGCCAAACCATAATGTTTTTCCAAGATTCTCTCCAATCAGTATGTCAACCAAACAAAAAGAGGCATATATGGACAAGACACCAGAAAAGCTGGTCTGGGAGAGAAAAAAAATTACTAATAGTCTGAATATTCTGAAAACACATTCATCTCCCCCACCTCCAAAGGAAAGTTAATAGAACTAGCAAACATTCACACTTCACTCCTTTGGAAATAAATTTATACCTCCTCCACAGCATATGATGCAGGTCTAATAAAAAAATGAAGGTTTTTCAAATCAAGTATTTTCATACTGTCTTGATTTTCTCTTATGTGCACACCTGCTTGATGCAGGTGTGATTTCTGTCCAGACCACTACTGAAGTTTTGTGTTGTTGCTCAGGAACTTCCTTTCAAGTTCTGAGGTAAAAAAAAAAAATCCAAGCATTCCCCTTACAATAACATAACTAGTTATGAGCAATACACTGAAACTTGCAAATGCAAACAAAAATTCTCAAGTCAGACAAGATGACCCCTCCCACACTATGGAGGGCACAAAACAGAGAAATCAATATTCCCTTTTGGCTATTCCTTGTTTTCTGTAGATTTAACATGAGGCCAACTGCAAGTTTCACATGCTGCAAACATGGTTTACAAACTAACTGCTCATTTTTGTTTGGAGACGTAAAGTTTAACACCATAAATTGTGGATTGGAAGGACTACAACGAAAGAGTTGCTTGTACACTGAATCTGTGTTTTCAGGGGAGAAACTGTTTTCGATTTTTTGTTTTTGTTTTTTTTTAACATCATAAAACTTCCAGCTTCTGTATAAAACACACATTTAAATGTACAGCTTTGGTAGTTAGTAGGACAGGATGCCCAATACCTATTCCTCCAAGCAGTTCTGTTAGATCCCTGGAAGACAATAAGCCTTCTAGTTACAAGAATATATTGTTCCTAATTTGAAAGCCTGCCCACCTGAATACCTCAAGGAGTACAGACCACTCAAAAAATTAAAAAATAAAATGTTCAGCAATGTGGATCAACTCTGTCAACCCAAACGAAACTGCAGACCAAATAAATATAAAGTAACTTCATAAAGTTGCATGCAAACAGACAACTTGGTACCCAAATATATCCCACTTGTCTGCAGAGGCAGCAGCACCACTTGCTTAGTGAGTACTAGGTGTGCAGCCAGCCTTGAGGACTCTGCTTCCCTCTCAGCCACTAGCCTGGGGCAGGATGTTAGCCAAGTCTGTATCTCCTTAACATCCCAGGTCACTCAGGCACAGGAAGGAAATTCCTACACTAATTCATGTAACAAGTGCAGAAGTTCATTAGCAGAGATTAACAGATCTGTTGACTTTCTCCTGTGAGAATCCTACACTTCAAAAGAGCCCCAAAACATTTTCAGTAAGATTGTACTCCATCCCCAGAGGCTCATCATGTCCAGGCACACACAACAAAGGCTTTCCTGCACTTGCTGTGCAAAAATTATCATGACCCATTCTTCAAGATGAAGTGGTTTCCAAACCTTTCATCTGCAGGCCTCAGAAGATTTTCCAGCAGACATGCAACTACTGGCTAGAGTGGCAGAGTATAAGATCCTAGTTTTATTTCCCCCATCCCTCAAAAGCAGTCAAAAGAGCACAAAGTGAGAAGCTGAGTAACCCTGCATTTCTTGCTATCTATTTTCACCCAAGGTAAGCAACATTTATCCCTGAGGAAGATGAAAATTTTAAAAATTGACAAAAACTTTCCTCTGAAAACCAGAGACTGTGTTTAATCCCACTAAAATACCAATCAAATGCAAACAATATATTCTGCCAGTGAGCCGTGCCTCTTTAGTCCAGAAAAGAGAAGATTGAGAGAGATTCCCTCTCATTAATGCATACAAATATCTCAAAGGTAGGTGCTAAGAGGATGGTGCCAGACTCTTTTCCACAGTGCCTAGCGACAGGATGAGGAGCAATGGCCAGAAACTAAAAGCTCAACATGAGGAAGAACTTCTTTATGTTGTGGGTGGCAGAGCACTGGAACTGGTTGCCCATGGAGTTTGTGGAGTCTCCTTGTCTGGAGACATTCAATACCCACCTGGATACATTCCTGTGTTCACCTGCTCTAGGTGGCCCTGCCTTGGAAGGGGAGGTAGACTAGGTGATCTCCAGAGATGCCTTCCAACCCTAGAAATTCTGTGCCAGATTTTTTGTCAGTTTCCTCTTCATTGGAGGAATTTCTTCCTAATTGTAATATTAAAGGGGAAAAAAAGTCATTAAAACTCAAGCCAAAATTGCTGTTGTATTTGTGAAGTAATATCCAAAGGATTTCTTCTGTTTTCACTTGAATTTCCACTGACTTTCTACAGCAAAATCACAGAATAACATTATTTGGAAGTGACTTCTGTTCTCCTGATCCTATTCCCCAACAAAACAGGGATTAATTGACTCAGGCTGCTCAGAGGCTTGTCCAGCTGTGTTCTGAATATCTGCTAGGACATCCCAACCTCCCTGGGTAGCCTGTTCCGACACCTGACTCCTCTCACATTAAAATTCTTTTTCCTGATATCTCATTGGAATTTTCCTTTTTGCAACTTGTGTTTATTGTCTCTTGTCCCACTGCCTCTCCATACCCTCTCACTAGTTAACTGAAGACGTGGGATAGTTTTCCCATAGGGAAAAGCAACACACACACAGAAGGTTGTATTCTCAACATGTTCATAAAATATGGACACATAGAAAAGGATATTCAGCTTATTTTTCTGAAATACATTAACTTCATTTTTGTATGTAACCTAACGTTGTCTCTTATGGCTTGTACTTCTGCAGCATGTACCACAAAGCCTTACCTTCACAGACAAGTAAAGTGGAGTGGCTAATGCAGTAAAAACTCACACAAATTATTCTCTAGTAATCCTCCTATATTGAGAAATACTCGGCTTTGTTATTTCATATCTTAGAATCACAGAATGGAACTAAATGGCCTTTAAAGGTCCATTCCAATCTAAACAAATCTCTCCACTATGGGCAGGGAACACCTTCCAGTAGACCATGTTGATCAAAGCCCCATGCAGCCTGGCCTTGAACAACACCAAGGATGGACATCCACAACTTCTCCGGACAACCTGTTCTGGTACCTCACCACTCTCATAGTGAAGAATTTCTTCCTAACAGCTAAAAGAATTCTGCCCTCTTTCTGTCAAAGTCATTCCCCCTTGTCCTACCACCACCTGACTTAGTTCTGCCAGTCTGTTACTTACTCAACCTCAAGATAAACTCTCTTTCACACAATTTCTCTGTTGAGCAGGGAAGCAACACCTAGCAACGTGGACACTGTCTACAAAGAAAAACCACGTTAAAACTTGTGGTCAGCATGAGGATGTGGACTACAGGCTACAGTGTGGGGCTTACATCCACTCCATCGGGGCACCTCCTTCGGGGTTACGCAGGCAACCAGGTTTGCAAAGCACCGGAGTCAGCTCGAGTGTTTGAGCGCTGCTGCACTGACTCTGCTAAGCACACCTTTCTCTCTAGACTAACTTCCTGCACCAAGGATGGATGCTTGGTCCAAGAAGTGCATCTGGGGCTTTCGGTTTGGTCATTTGCCGTTTGGTTTTGGGTTGGGGTTTGGTTTTTTTGTTTTTTTTTTTGGTTTTTTTTTTTTTTTTTTGTTTGTTTTTTT
>VXBU01011904.1:365812-387508 GCA_013400315.1 Bombycilla garrulus | reverse complement strand
GCCCCCATCGCCGGCTGCCCCCGGCTCCGCGGCAAGCGAGAGTCCCCGGCGCTCCTGCGGCGGCGCTGGCTGCTGCTGCTGCTACGGAGCGCCGCTAAGGGGAGGGGAAGGAGGTGGTCACCATTCCGCTCCCTGGGGCTCCTCTTCTCCTCCTCCGCTGCCGCCGCTCTCGCTCCCTCTCTCCCCTCGGCCTCTCGCCCCGGTGTCAAGTTACAGCCAGCGCTNGGGTCCGCCGCCTTTATAGTCGTGTCACATCGTTCGTGGGGAACGAAAGGGACCGTCTCCTCCTTGCAGCTTTGCTGGGGAGATTAAAGCAGAGATGCCGTTTACCGGGGACAAGACTTTAGAAAAGTTCAGAAATTACAAAATTAAGATCGCACACACAACCTTAATTTGACCCCCTTGTACATATTATACAGTCTCTAATTACTCGATCATACTATTTTTCCTGGACAGCCACTTCCAACCATCTGACTGGCGGGTGAATGGCACTTGCTCAGCGCTGAGTTGGGTAGTAGCTTCGTCCTTTTTACGCATCATATGTCCCCAATGTGTCCTGATGGCTTATTTGGGGCTATTATTGTGCATTGTCTGATGTAGAAATATATTTAATTCCCCCATGCAGCTGCCTTGCCAGCAGAGTGTAGAAGGAGGAGAACATGGAGTGGTAATGCTGGTTCACCATTTTGTTTTATGGACCTTGCTGGAATCGGGGATTTCCCAACATCCTGCTCATGGTGTCATATGAGACTCTTCATTTCTAAGAAACAGAAAAATTCTATTCGCTGTGGTTTTTAAGAAAAATTGGAAATCAGAAGCCAAGTGTAATTCACCATGTAAGAAATTAAAAAGCAATCACACTTTTCCTTTTAAGGCTTAAAAAAAAAAAAGTATTCCAGTTTAGGGGACCTGACTCATAATCTTTTCACACTTGCAGCTGGAAATTTTGCTCAGGAGGCTTAATTCAGATGTTTTTGCCACTTGCCCTGAAAGGCTTGGGTAAATGCTGCCTATGCTACTGATTTTGATATTTTGTTGGCAACTATCAGCAAAGGTTAAAACATGGAAATTAATCTTGCTAGTGTGGATAAGAGGACAAAGACAGAGTCTAACAATAAAGGACCACTCCCATTGCATTCCTTGATAAAACATACTCATGGATTGCCTGAAAAAACAGACCTTATTTTGGAGAGGAATATCCTGGTTTTAGTTACACAGTTCTACCACATCAATGCACGGATGCTCCACAATCTTACAAGAAACCTGTAGCAAAGGCGAAGTGAAGTTACCTTCAAAAGGCAAATTACCTTCTCTTCTGAAAAAGAGAAGGTATCAGGATACAAAGAATAAGCCCACTTTGGGCTAAACCTTTAGGGCAGCAGTTCATTTAAAACAGAAATAGCCAATGCCTTTCACCAGCTAAAGTCCTAACTCTGCTTATGCATGGTTAAACTACCACTTTTTGATTCTCATGAATATTTATTTGAAATACTTAGGAAGTGGGGGGGGGGCTTTCTTACCATGCTCTGCTTCCATTAGTGTTTTAATGTTTTATATTCTTTTGAATACTTCGGTATCTACTGTCTTGCTTTGATGACGACACTGCAGATTTGGTTAATAGTGCCAGTTGCTGTTGCAGATGAGAAACCGGTAAGCTCTTACACGGAATGTTTGAGAAAAAAATATGCTTTGATGAGAAGACAGACAACACCTATAAGGTAAATCAATAAATCTTTCTTTTTTCTGGTTGCAAAGAATGTCTTTGATCTCTAGGCAGAGATTAAAAAAAAAAAAAAAAAGGATGGAAAAAGAGACCAATCAATGGAGCAAAATTTAAGTGGGAAGGCTGTATTGCGGAGAGTTCTTCCCATTTTTCTAAGCATCAACAGATAAAATAAGATCTCTTGGGAGGAAGAAGAAATAGAAATCTTTGTTGTTGAGACATATGCTTAAACATGTAAATTACCTGTAAAATTATTTACTTTCATATATACGAACTATCACTTATTATTACAATTCCTAGCTAGGGCAATGTGCAGGAAAATAAATACAATTTACTTTGTGCTATAGCTTGATACAATGCAACTCTTTCCTATTTTTATTTTTCCTCTATTACACATCCACTTTGAAGAAAACAGTATGATTTTGCATGCACAGTGTAAAGTCATTAAAAATATAGATATATATATCTCCTTAAATTATTACGTTCTGTTCACACAAAAACACTCAAAGAATTCAAAACACAAGCCCCACATAAAAGGAATGTTATGATTTAAAAAACAAGTATTGATACTTAAAGATAGGCCAAAGGTAAGAGTTTTTAGACAAGATTGTTTTGATTTGTAGAGTGTATGACTTACAATTTAGCCTTTAATTTTGCTCAGAGGACCACTGCCTTGTAGAGTGCATGGGACAGACACCGTGCAGCCTTTTGGTTTACTTTTAATCTCTTTGTTCAGCATATGTCCTCAGGCTTTGTTTAAAGCTGTTTAATCCTGTTTGTAATGTTGAGTTATTGACATTGTAGCAGGCTTTTCTACAGCATTCATCGTTACAGTACCTTGAGCATATAATGAATGCTTATGAATTACATTCATGAGATATAGGGAACATCAACATTTTACTTATTGGGAATGAGACAGAGAGATTAAGGTTAAATATGTCCATAAATTTTGGTTGCCAGCTTTGAGATGACTGGGGCTTGCCTTGGTGAAATAGTTAGCCTGACGCAGTGCTTTGTACATTTGAAGCATAGCTCCCTTTGACTTCTGATGCAGCTGTGAATGCTAACTGCTTCTACAGTCAGAACCCAGGCTCTCAAGCCTAAAAAGAGCACTCGGTGGCCACCTGTAGTTCAAGTAATGCACCTGACATGCAGGAGTACTCTGGTGCGAGCAGACACAGAATTAATAATTTTCAGAGTGGTATTCACTGCAGCAGTCCTCGTCCTCTGCTTGCCCTGACCTTGTGTCACTATTTTTCCTGCCCTTCTAGATCTAATCTCAGCTCCGAGATCTTTGTCCAAATCTGTTTTCTTCCATGACCTCATCCAGACTACATCCAGCTTTTGCTCAGACTGAATCCCCCTCCTGGCTGTAATAGTTCCAGCAAGGAGGACATTGTGAGCACAGGGGCACTTTCCCGGGGTTGGAAGGGGATGCTCCTGTGTACAAAGGAACAGAGAGTATAGCTGCCTAAAATTTCCAAGTGACTTTGCATTCATACTGTGCTAGATATTCCTGCACTGAATCATAATTCCAAATGCATGAATGCAGAAACAAGTTCAATGAGCAAGATAGAGTGCAAGGAGGTTGTGTGTCTGGCAGTTCTTTGCAGAGAGACTCATTTGGCCAGATCAGGATGGGTTACCTACCATCTGGTCAGATCTGCTAGGCAAAACATATTTTTCTTATTCCTAGGAACATTTGAACACCTATTATTGTTATTATTTTTAAGTAAATTCTTGAAATAAATTCTCATTAAGCAAAATTTCTCAGCTTTTATATTTCAGAGTTGACAGTTTGCAAAGATACAAATAACTAGAAAGGAATAAGATACAGACTGGGCCCTAGTTTTCACAGAAGAAATCTAGATAAAAAGCTTCACTGAGTAAAGGTTCACTGGTATAACAGAATGACATAATGTAATGTCATCTGGAAAGCACCCATGAAAGACTTCAGATTTCAATCCTCCAACACTCTTCAGAAAGGCTTCCGAGTATAATAGAGTAATTGATGGCAGCTATGCAAGCTTTATTTTGCTTTATTCAGCAACAGTTGATAATTTGATGAAGATGAAATAAGGATGCACCATACTCTTTCATTTCATACATATAGAATTCTTTCAAGTTTCATCTGCCTTGGCCGAACTGGAATTGCAGCTCTTTGCTGGTGGTATTAATTTCTGACCTTTTTGGAAAGTTCAGGAATATATATGCCTGTGAAAACTATGATAATAAATACCTAAAGACAGGGAAATGAGCTTGTGTGCCAGATTGATGCAACTTAGTGACACTCTGATGGAGCAGGTTCCCTGTGGAAGAGAAATGTATAATTTGTAACTGAAATGGTACTTGGAATTACCTTAGCATGTTCTATTTATATCACTTGGAGTATGATGGATTTGTCACAAGGAATTTATATGAATCTCTTAGTATGGCTGGCTGTCTCCAGCAAAGTGCTTCTCACCGGGCCATCTTAAGTCCTGATACCATTGTTTTTATTTGTTTGGTCAATTTTCTCAGAAAATGGGTAACAAAGAGAATTCAGCCAGATTGCTTTCCTTTTTAGTCAGCATGCATATCATTCAGAATGGGCAATCAAAGCTAGATATAAATGAGGATGCTCTGTAACGTATAGTCTTGATGATCAATCCTCTCCTCTCATAAATATCCATCCAGAACACCCCAACTCTGTTCCTTTTGTCTTTGTGTCCTCTTTGTGTTGATTTTTGAATAGCAGTCTAATGGCTGCATTTTTCTGCAGAAACTACTAATAGAAAGGCAGAAGTTTCAATGTGTAAATATGGCTTTTCACACAACAGACCCATTAAAAGCCACATTGGTTTAGACAGTTAACAGAGTAACAGCATATGATGGACTGGACAGATTTAGACATGTAAAGATGGAGACGGTCACATAGGGAAAACACAGTACTCACGCTAATTAGGCACCAATTAAAGTAGATAGTTAGGCAGGAATCTCTAAATCCAGGAAGTTAAAAATATGTTAGAAAAACACAGCTACCTCCAAAATAGTTGGCGCATGCATGCAACCCCATGTAGCATTACAGCACTGCAACACTGGAGAGCAGCAGCAACAGGTTAGCATGGGGCTCTCAACATGACTAGCCAGAGTGAGCAGGGAGCCATCCTGGCACTGATTTACCTCAGCCANTATAAATGAGGATGCTCTGTAACGTATAGTCTTGATGATCAATCCTCTCCTCTCATAAATATCCATCCAGAACACCCCAACTCTGTTCCTTTTGTCTTTGTGTCCTCTTTGTGTTGATTTTTGAATAGCAGTCTAATGGCTGCATTTTTCTGCAGAAACTACTAATAGAAAGGCAGAAGTTTCAATGTGTAAATATGGCTTTTCACACAACAGACCCATTAAAAGCCACATTGGTTTAGACAGTTAACAGAGTAACAGCATATGATGGACTGGACAGATTTAGACATGTAAAGATGGAGACGGTCACATAGGGAAAACACAGTACTCACGCTAATTAGGCACCAATTAAAGTAGATAGTTAGGCAGGAATGTCTAAATCCAGGAAGTGAAAAATATGTTAGAAAAACAAAGCTACCTCCAAAATAGTTGGTGCATGCATGCAACCCCATGCAGCATTACAGCACTGCAACACTGGAGAGCAGCAGCAACAGGTTAGCATGGGGCTCTCAACACAACTAGCCAGAGTGAGCAGGGAGCCATCCTGGCACTGATTTACCTCAGCCAATTTGTGACACATTTTACAGCTTCCCATAGAGCACCACATTCTGTAGCATAGGAAAAAGCTTCAGGGAGAAGTAAGCTAATACACTGAGAGTGTGCTGGGAAGATGAAGCAGCTACCTAGTCTAGTCTGTACGGAACCTCAATCCAGATGTCTAAAACTACTCCTAAAATTAATATTCTAAATCCTAATATTATGCCAAGAGTAGTGCCACCACTGTGGTCTTATAAAATAAGGCAGACCTGAAAACAAGATCTCTCTTTCTCATAGGTGAGGGCTCCAATCAGTGTGAGATGACTCTCCAGCTTTTTAGGTTTTGGGGTTAGGGGCCAAGAGTGTAAGGAGAAGGAAAGTGAAAAGCCTAAGTGAAGTTAAAAAAAGATGTGGGACACTAGTTCATGTGGGGGACTGGAAAAGAGTGGTTCAAAGGTGAAGACAAAGATCCTACACCTAGTGTGGTGTGCAGGGTGGAGGGGTGATTTGTACTTACAGAGGAGAAGAAGGATACTCTTTCCTAGTGGGGTGGGAAAAAAGCAGCTAATACGATGCCTTAGTGCTTAGCAGTCTCAGACTCCAGATAGGATTTTTAAAGGCAGCTGTCTGAACAACAGGGGGTACATCCCTCAGTACATTTGGCCCTGTGTTTTTTCAGCTCATCTCAGACCCTAGATATGAAAAAAAGTCACAAGCTGAAAGTTGTTTTACTGAATTATTCATAGACAGATTGGATGTAATCAAAGTATTTCAGAAAAACTGTTTGTTCATATATTAAGAAATCAACTAATGTCAAGCTCTGTAGCATGGATCCCTTGCTTGGGAAAGTAGTATTAACCAAAAATAGAGTTATGCGTTCGCTGCTTTTGTATAATCTGCCACAGGGATGTTGTTACATATGTCACATCAAATTTTGGAAAAAAACAGTGAACAAAAAAAGGACTTACAAAGAAGATGGAGTTTTTTGTGAAACCTGTAAATCAGGGTAATTCATCTTCTAACCTTCTATGGGAGTGGTGGCAACTCAGTGCATGTGTTGTTTGAAACTGCCTTTGCTCCTCCTTTGGCTACCCATGTCCTGCTGTTCCCAACTGCAAACCAGAAGCACATCATATTTCAGTGGATACCAGCTTCCCTCCTGCACCACAATGGAGGGGATGTCCCTCAGAACTGTTTGCATTTGCTGTACAGCTAACTTGGTCTTCCAGGCACTCAGTTCTATCAGCAATCTTTTCACTGCAGAGTTGTGATGAACTGAAATGGAAGGTCAAAATTTTAAAACAGCAATCCAACAGATTAACATACTTTCCTAGGTTACAATGTAACATATTCCAGAAGGTCTGTATTCTATCTCCATCTTCATGAACTGTTAAAATTAGGAGGGGCAGTGTTTNGGATTCCCAGAGGAAGGACCAGACCCTTCTACATCACCACTGGAGCATTGGAAGAAAACTCTGCCCTTCTACAGGATCTCTGCTTCAACAGAACCATCTGTCACCCCAGGAGCACTACTGGAGCCACCATTCAGACTGGACTGCTACCAACACCCTGACTGACAGGGTGTCAGGTTGTATTCTAACTGTCAGAGTTTGTTTTTTTGTTTAATACTGCATTTTCTAATTTTCCTATTAGGCTGTAGTTTGTTGGGTTTTTTGTTGTTCGTTTGTTTTAGTTTATTTTGTTTATACATATTAAAGAACTGTTATTCTTATCCTCATATTTCTTTTGCCTGAGAGCCTCTTTTAATAATTTGGAGGGAGAGGGTTTACATTTTCTATTCCAAGAGAAGCTCCTGCCTTCCTTGGCAGGCACCTGTCTTTCAAAACCAAGGCACATACCAATTGCATACCAATATCTGATAACTCTCCGCCTCACATGAGTGACTGGTAAACAGTGGAGCAACAGAGGTGAAAAACATTGTCCTGTATACTGGTATGCACACACATATGTGAAGTACCTATAGGTGCAAAATGCTGAGTTTGGTTCAGGTAGTTTATTGCAACAGCTCAGAGATTTCTTTTTCTAACTTAGTTTTTTTTACTAATTTCCCAGATGGTTGCATATAGAATTTTGGGTTCCCATCCCTTCCTTGACACACACATATATAAGCCTGAAAATTTTGAAGTTGTATGTATAATTTTATTTTGATTCTATACAGTCAGATTAGGAGTTTTATTCCGTTTCAGCTTGCAGAATAACTGTGGGAAATATGGAATTTATTAATTTTTTTAAACATTCAGTAAGAATAGCTCTCACTTAAATTATTTCTTGCTACTCTTGCGGTTTCATGTTGTTGTTAAAATGTGAAACATGCAAAGCAGGAAGCAGATCTGCATATCATAAAGTATTTCCACGTTTAAATTAGATTCTTTGGCAACAATACTTCTGGAATGCAGTATGCATTTCCTTTGAAACTATTCAAAGTACATATGGAAGATAATGCTTATAAAAATGCCTGTTGAAAAAGTATATTATGTAAATCAAATATTTAGGACCTCTAAAGTAGAGCAATAAAAATCTATAAGATGAATATAAAAAGATACAATGCAATTAACATAGTCATGAATGTTTACACAAAAATAGCAGCCAAGCAATTGCAAGAAGAGAAAGAATGTAATTAATTTAAAATTAATAAAGGCAAATAAATCAAAGTCTCCTTGCTCAATTTATTAAGTCCTATTCAACATTAGAACTTCCTCTGAACCACTTTGATTTTTGTTCAGTCTTTGTTCAGAGCCACATGACTGGAGCAAAACTATGAATTGCTTTAAGCACTCCCAGATGCTGAAGTTGTCAGTCTTAGATGACACCACTTCCAACTCTTGTGGAAAAAGAAAGCATGTATTCTCATTATACTGGGCCTTCAGCTGAGTAATCTGGTTTAGAGACTTGAGTTAAAAAAAACCAACAGAGTAACAATTATGATCAACTGGTCTGATTTTTGTTGCTTGATGAAATAAAAAAATTACTCTGTTGTTGCTGTTGGTATTTTGGTGGCACTATGTTTTACTTTCATGTCTCTTGCTGCAGCAACCTTAGCAGTTTCACTGGGACTGCCCATGTGCTGCTGATTGAGCTAAGCCAGACTTCAACATAGCACCTTGTAAAGGCAGCTCCTATTGCCCTAATCGGAGGCTCTTTCAAAAGATGTCACCTTTTTTTTTTCCTTTCTTTTTATCTCCAATTAACACAAGCAGGCTCCACCATACGTCATTTGCATTTATAAGAACAGTATACTGTGTCTTTTGAAGATCTGCTTAAATGGTGCTCTTCATATTCACAGCATAAATCAAAAAGAATATATATGTTTGTAACTTTATGAAAAATGTTAATTTACTGTGAAAGAAATATCATTTTGCCTTCTCCTCAGCCTTGTCTTTTTATTTCATGATATTTATCCATGGAAAGCAGGCTGTTTCAAGGACTGTGTGTGACAGTCCCTGCTTACAGCCTCAGATGAGTTACAGACCTCTTACATTTGTAGTCTTACATTGGCTCAAGGATGGGAGATGACAGATGTGCATCTGGGTAGGAAATCTCACCCTGAATCGCACAATGGAAACCCCCAAATACATATGGAGATTATGTGGTATGTAAATCCACCTTTTTCCTTCAGGACAGATAACCAGAAAAGGGTGGCAGGACAAGGGTATTGCTCCAAAATCTGCACACTGCACCAGCTGCATCCCCTCCTTTCTGGATTTCAGCCTGTGTTCCTTGTGCCAAGCACAACGTGATGAATAATTATTCTTGCTGCAATCATCTGTGTCTGATCCCAGGGCAGGAAAAAGCTACAACACTGAGCTAGCTGCATGTGTATGAAATGCAAGTGCTGTGGAAGAAATTATGGTACAGGATCAAAAGTGTGATTCTCCCATTGAATTCAAAGATTGCCCTGTCTCTGTGAGAGTGAATTTTTTCCTCAAAATTACATTTTAATATTTACTTGAATTGTTATTGGCTTGAGTGTTCTATCATAAGCATCCATACATTGTGGATCCTATAGCAGTTAGAGGATAAACTGCACCTTTTCGAGCTCCCCTTCCAAATGACAGCGTTGTATCTCTAACTGTTCTCAAGATGGAAAGCTAAAATTTTCCCACTCTGCATAACTGCATGTACTGCTCACACAAGTGACCAAAATATCTGTCTTCTCTAACATATAAATGTGGTATCTTTGTTCAAGCTGGGGGAAGTAGGTGCAAAGCTGAACACTGATGTTTTGAAAATTCTTCTCCTTTTAACCAAAAACATAAATATTATGTGGAAATAAATCATGATTAGCCCAAGCTCTCAGACGAAACCAATAAAAACTACAACAATATTTGTTGTAGGGATGAGATGCAGTTTTAGGAAAATAGGGCAGTCAAAAGTTGGGTTGGGTTTGTTTTCTTTTTTAAATTCCTGATGCTTTAAGTCTAAGCTTCAGAAGTGTAGAAATGGCTTCATCTTTAGCCCTTGGACTTACCCCAGACATGATCCCTCACAAGGACAAGTGACTGTGTATTGTATATGTATACAATGGACTAACTGTTAGACTAATGGGGGGCTGCAGGAGGTTTCTGTGGCCCCTTCATTAATCTGATGACAAACATTCATCTGTTATTGCAGAGGATATATTCTCTTCCATTTCCCTTTTGCAACTCACTGTATTTTCTGGTTTTTTTGCAGAGGCTTTTCAGATGGGTTCTCTGAATTCTTAAGGGAGTATATGGTGATAACTCTTAATACTGATTAATCACAAATCCAATTTTCTAATACTAATAAGCAGCTGAAGTTCATGGAACTGCACCTCATCCTATACTGTAGCTGAGACATTTCATCTTCTCTAAGCTCGTCCAGAGAAGTCAAGACAAATGGAAGTCTAAATCCATTTACATATGATTTGCTGTTGGGGCAGAGCCACAACTCACCTGAAGACAGTCCCACATATTTACTGTATCTCAGCTGACGGATGTTTTTCCTCTAGGATGCCTCTACTTCTCACCCCTGGCTCTGTTTTAAAGGTCTCCTCCATTGAATAGATGGAATGTAAATAAGAAAACAAAGGTAGAAGGGGGTAATGATAATAATTTTACAGTTTCCCAGCTGGGAAACTTCTGAGAAGCCAAAAAATCAGTATAGCCTTAGAAGACTTGGGATAACATTGCTTAATGGTGGGAGTTATTAAATGGGGAATGGTGAACCCACATGCTGGTTTTCTGCACAGCTCAAGACTTTTGTATATTAAAGCAGGGCTGGAAGATCCGAAAGAAGTTTGGCAGGGTAACTGTGAAACATTTTATGACATTTACATCATTGTCTTATGTTTTTCAAGGGAAATTACTCATAGTGTGATTTTTACAGTGATTAGAAATCTACTCCCTCCTGCAGCACTGCACACTAACTTAGAGAGAGGAAAGATTAGCTGATGATAGCAAGGTGAGAATTCTCAAAGTTTGTCCAGTGTCTCCAAAGTTAAACTCTAACTATCCTTTACGGAGTGAATATGCAAGCGTGTTAATGCTTTGGGGATGTCTGTGCTGAGAAGTTGAGATGAGATGCTGAAATCACTGTCTATAACTCAGTTCTTTGCTTCAGAGAGGCTGACAGATGTTTGCACTCCTAGCATGCTTTGTAGCAGTCTCCATCTTGAAAGGAGTAATTATGTACCTGCTTTGGCAGTAGATCCAGCTACGAGGAATTTTTAAAGAAGTTGCTTCAGGGGCTGCAGTGCTTGAGAGAAAAGTTTTTGAGATAATATCAGAAGTCTTGAAGTGTGCAGAACACAGCCATAATAACAACAAAAGGGGATGAGCTGTATTCTTGCAAGCAGATAAGTGCTAGTTGAATGAAAGCAAAAGGAAGGAGATGCTAAATGGGAGAAGAATGCAAAAAAAGTTACAGTAGGAAAATTTCCAAATTCAGAGCCCCTAAAACTTTCCATCACCACTATTTTCCAACAGTCTTCATTTTGGTAAATATGAAATACACATAATGTCACTTTATCTTTTAAAGAAGACACTATCAAATAAACCTAAATTGCCACTGCAAAGTTCACTTTTGAGCTGTCACCACTGGGTGATGCAACACATGCCTTGCACACTTGAAAGTAGTAATATAAGACTTATCAGGAAGAAAGGACTGGATCTTATAGTAAAAGCAAGTGATATATTAAGAGGTAAAGTAAAGCCCACAGGAATTCTGCAGTGGTTTATGTTATGCCACAGAACGTGAGAAGAAACTGCTGTCACTGAAACTGTCAAGTCCTGTTAGGATTTGGCTGGCTGGTAATTGAAGAATGCAAATAACTGAAGATAGAAGAGTATTTTAAGAAATTGCAAATGCATCATGTTCAGACCGTGTGCAATTTTTGCAAAAGCCAGACACAGAAAATCTGACACAGTCCCCAAACACAGGTTCTCTGACTGCAGAGTGGCAAATGTGATGGAAAGGCAGCTGTGGAGTATGTACTGATTAAGAAAGGGCCCCATGTGGAGACCACCTTCCTATAACCTAATGCTTATTTTTTAAATTTTCAGTTTGAATCACTCTTTAAAATAATTTGAAATTTGTATTTGTTATTATGTGGACTTTCCAAGCATGTAATTATTACATTCTGTTATTTAGAGTGGTAGAAAGTGCAGCAGTCCCTCATGCTGGCATTTTAATCACTTGTACTTACTGTTGCGAAACTTTTCACAGGCAGAACTGATTTGTAAAATCAAATCTTACATCCTTTATGGGGTTTGATATCTTACATAATTATCTAATCTACTATACACCATAGTTCATTGATTTTACCATGGGAAAAACCAGAAGTTAGACCGAAATTTGCATCTATTATCTTATTCCAATGGATCATTCTGCCCACTATAAATGTTCTATTTCTTTGTCATTTCTATGAAAGAAGTTTTATTACTGAGATAAATGTGTAATGGTCATTCTGTTATTTATATATTTTTCTTTTAAGAAGTGCAATTTTAGTTTGTGAATGTGGTTGAAATAGTTAGCTCTCAAAGCCTATCTGAAAAAAAGGATGCTTTGTATCTTCTCATTTCAGCATTTTAACAAAAATCAATATTGTTTTTCTATATGAATTATGACTAGCTTAATGAATAATTTACATTGCTCTCATGGTTTGACATAGCTTGGTTTTTAGTTTTTCTTACTTCTTACTACTATTATTAATAGAAGCAAAAGAGAAAAGAAAATAGTGCTTTATGTCATCTATGTACCACATTAAAGTGACTGGATGAATTTTTCAAACTCAAGTTGCAGGGTTAATGTTTTGGAAGCAAAACAGTTTTACACATTATGGAAATATAAATATTATGCATTGCATTTTAATTCCTTTTCCACTACAAAAATGTAGCTTTTTATTACCTTTTAGTATATCAATTCTCTCTTTAAGATAATGCAAATTTAGTTGAATATAATCTAGCTGATTAAAGAAGTAGCAGTTTACAGGACTACAGTTCCTTTGGTGTTTTGATATTACAGATATACCTATCATGGAAGTGGTTTCTGAGCATAGAAAAAATGAATAAATTAGTAGGTGATAAGCAAAACTCATCTTGTATATTAGTGATGCGGATCAAGCTGTAATACTCAGCTTTGACACAGGGCCTTTCCTGTGGGGGTTAGAAGTGATTTAGAAACACTAAATGTTCCTTTAAAAGTTTAGAAAGCCTAGATTCCTGCTTACAGAACAGGCAGGCTGCTGTTGTCAAGTGCTCATAAACCCATTTCCTTAAACCGCTTCTGGATGCAGAAATGCTCAGTGCCCAGCCAAATGCTGTGGACACTGCTGACTCTGCCTGAAGCCAGGCACTCTGCAGCTTTCACAACAGGTTTTGGTCCTCCCTGACTTTCTGTGGACACTGTCTGTTTCCTGCCTCTGCTCCTCATTTCTGGGCAGCGTGAGCTATGATCACAAATGCAGTTACTGTGGGTTTGTGGTCTTGCAGATTCACTTCAGATCAGTCTCCTGTCCAAGCTAATGTTGCAGCCCATCTGCCTTACACTTCATAGATCTTCAGCTGTTAATACAGTAGAAAACTTACTCAGTCATCCTCTGTGTGCGCTTTTCCTATTTTCTTCTTCATGCATTTAGTTACCCTGCCAGTCTCTCAGACCTAACATCTGGGTTATTTCTGAGTTTCACCTCTTTCACATTCCACAGCGTAGGCTGTTCCTAAACATTCCCGATTCTGTAGGCTGCTCTGCCTAGCCATTCATCCAGCTTAAACAACTCCTGGCACTTATTTTCTATTTCAGTTTCAGTGATTTTTATTTCTCTGTTCTTCTCTAATCAGAGCTTAAGCAAAACTTGGGAAGAGGCATTAAGTGTGGCGTTAAATCCATTTTTGTCCCTTTGAAAATATAAGCTAATGGAAGAAATGGAAAATAACTGTTTGAAAGAAGACCAGAAATTTATTCTGTTGAAGCAAAATATGATTTTTGAACTTTTACATTTAGTCATAGGGCAAGCAGGACCCTGCCCCAAGTGGATTTGTGTGGGCTGGGGCTCCATTTGAAGACCTAGGGTCCCATCAGCACTCAGCAGTCCTAATGAATGCTCAAGTGGAGTAGAGTTTCCTCACCTTATGGCCTGATTACTGTTTTTTAACCTTGGTCAGAGCTCTTGTACATAATGCTGTTGATCTTTCCTGGTCACACCTTAGAAACATTACATTACATTTGGGAGATATATGTCTTGCAGTGGCCAAGATCTGAGTTGGTAAGTATCCTCCTGCCCCTGCTGTGGAGTTTCTGATCCCAATGGATCCTCAAATTTAAAACCCCAAGGAGTATGACAGGAAGTGACTGAATCTGTTAACAACTTGAACAGCAAAAGGTATAAGTGAAAACCAGCAATGATAAGAAAAGTAGAAAGGGTGTCCATCTGTGCATGTAGTAGGGAATAGACATTTCAGGGGACAGAAGCAAGGTGGTGATGTGATATAGATTAAGATAGAGAGGACATTGAAAAGCTTTGATCTTAACATTCAAAGAGAACAATCAAGGACACAGAAATTAGGAAGGGGACAGTATGGCAGAGGCAATGATGTACTGAATGGTGAACTGAAAGTCAACAGTGGTTAAGAGAAGATCTTCCTAATCTGAATGACTGAGTCAGCTGAACCAGCCAGCCTGCAGTAGGTCAGGACCACAGCAGGACTAGAAAAAAAGAGAGCTGGCTGGAGGCATATAAGTAGATTGGAAGAAAAAAAAGCTCCTGCTTTCTGTACCTAGCATTTTTACAGTATTTTCTACACTATGAGGTATTCAGGTTTTGCCAGGGAGCACTATGCTTCCCAGCACCAAAACTATGAGCCAGCGAAGCCCGACAGCATTGCAGTTGTGGTCCAGCAAGGCTCCCCCACCTCTGTGTGTCCAGGTATCAAGAACTAAATTAATTCCAAAAGACATGTGCACATGTTTTGCTGAACAGATAACCATCTCATTACTTAAAAAACTATCTCCTATAGACTTCAACATGAAAGGCCAAGAGGCTTTAATTACAGATGTAGGACAAGTTTTCACTGCTTTTAGTAAATTTAAATGTGTATGGACTGACTTCAGGAACAAGCCCAGCCTATTATGGAATCTGGAGGGCATAATAGAAAAAGGCTCTGCTATAGTTGTGGTTTCTGCCATTACCTTCAGTGAAAAAATCCCTATATTCAATGGGTACAGCTATATATCACTAACTCTTGTCTTCTGCAGCCAAGATCATACACATAAAAAAAACATTTTCAAAAAGAAGGACATGTTTTTGACCATGTAAAACACCTCTCCTTCCAAGTTACTGTGGTGAGGGTGGAACATTCAAGCAATTATCTTCTCTCTCCTCAAATGTAAAGCAATTTTCTATTACTCTATAGAGGATGGAAAGGCATGGGAAATATGCATCCAGTCAACAATGATCAGAAGCCTGAGACTCCCTACATTATTTGCCAGATATACAATAACCGTCCTTAATAACACTATTCTGACTGGAGTTGTCTAATCTACACCTCACTTGATGCAGTGAGATCATTACTTTTTGTCCTATTCACAGAGGTGACAGAAAAGGGGTTTAATTTTTTTTTTTTCATTGTTTTTTGGTTTTATTTTTCTGGTGGCCTGTAGCATTTCTAGGGACTGTTATTGCCATATTTCTAAGTCATCTTTTCTCTATGCTAAACTAACCAAATTCTTGTGACTTTTGTCACTGGTCACATATCTCCTCCAGCTCTGCTCACTGCTGTTGCTGCCCGTGACTCATCAGTTGTTTAAGATCCTTTCTATATGAACCTTGTTTATATGGTTTAATGGTATCTTGCCAAGACAGACAGCTTTACCTTTCACCATTCAAGTCTGCTCTCTGCGGGGAAAAAAAAAATAATCTTTCTGCACTCTGTTTTTCCTCATTGCACTCTTCCTCTGCAGCAATAGAAATACTGAGATTTCTCCCCAAAAGCTGCCTGTTGCCTCCTTAGACCTGAGTGCAGCAGATCCTGAGGAGGTGCAGGGCAGAATCCTGTGCAGAAAATTCTGCTCAGAGAGAGTCTGGGCACCAGGAGGACCAGGACAGGATGCATCTTGCATTGCTTCCTGACACATTTGTTAAGCAGGACAGACATAACCAGTGAGGCTTGTCCAGAAGCAGCTCAGAAGAGTTATTTAATTGTAAATACAATTCCACACATATTATTCTCTCAATACTTATTGGGAGAAGTAAGTCACAGAATGCAAAGTTTGTGGGTGCAGTTTCAATTGTAATAAATCCCCAATTTATTGCCACAAGAGTGGACTGACAATATCTTCCTCAGAGCTCTCAAGTGCCAGGCAGACATGCACAGAGGTTTTGTGTCCACTGGTGGTTCCTATCAGGCTGTTCAGTGCACTAACAAAACTGAACATGAGGGCTCAGCTCCCTCTCACCCACACTGACACCCAAACTGACCCTCTTTACAGGTGCTCCACTTTGCATTAAGACTCAAAGATCCCTGGGCCCAGGGGCAGGGACCAGCAGGCTCTGAATGAGAGAGCTTTGCAGAAAAGTGCTAAATCAGAATTTAAACTGTTTGAGGCAGGAGAAAGGCTCAACACTCATCTCCTACACCTTGCACAGGAGGGAAATGCTCACCTGTAAACCAAGTACTGCAGTGTTAAGACTATATACTTTTGTAATTTTAACAAGTGACAAATTGTTTGACAGCAGCTTTAAGGACAGGCAAACAGATTTTAATCTGGCAAAGCTTCTGCCAAGTGACTAATTTGTATCTACGCCTTGTTATAGGCAAAGGTATAGAATTGTCGACCACATCAAGAGAAGAAAGATGCAAAAAACAGTTATTACTTCAGGGAAATAAACTGTTCATCTGAGTTAATAGTCCCAAAATGACACATTTTCTCTTGATCTGTATTGTAAAACTTTCTGTTTGACCAGAAATACAGGCCTTTGCTTACAAAACACCAGCACCTGAGAAGCCCAAGCAGGAGCATATGCCTCTAAGGCTTGTGCAAACACATCCTACTGCTTAATTCTGTTACAATGCAAACAAAAGCCATATGCCTTAGGATAAAAGAGTGTAAGAAACAGCAATAAACATTTCACAAAGATGGAAATAAACAGGCAGGAGGAGTTGAGAGATGATAGCTGGAGCTAGCTTACTGCATAAACAAATGCCAACCTGAACTTAAGTATGACAGGGAGAAAACAAGGTAGAGGAAAAAAGGGCATATTCAATTGAATTCTTAAATTTCTTGTGCTGCATTCACACAGTATTTAATGTCATTACTAAGTTTGGTGTCAAGCCAGTGCTCTGAATTCTCACAACCCATTTAAAATAAAATGCTCCTCAGGGTTATAGCTGTGAAGAAATCATTGAAGACATGAATCAAAAAGGACTGATATAGTATTATGTTGAAGAGACCAAAGACTATCAAAAGAATAATTTTTAATTGATATGACCTGTTCATCCCTTTACAGTACTGACTCTGAAATCCAAAGATGACAGACAGAATGTGAACACTGTTAACTGTTTAAGTGTTAGTCAAGTTAGCTAATTAAGAAAATATATCTAAAGACAACAATATGTATATGTTCCACTTGCAGCACTGAATCAGCCTGATTGTACAATCAGACTGATTTTACTTGGTATTTGTGAATAGAAAAAAAATACCAAAAATATGTCCATAACTTATTATTTTCTATCTATTTGTGATGAGCTTGACAATTTTTCAAGGCCATCTATAAAAATATTTAGAATTGGGTGATGGAAACTGGTTCACTTTTCCCAAAATGAAAGGTGATTTTTTTTGAAGGTTTATTACTATTTAGTCAGGGCTGTCTTGTGAATCAGCTGGTCCGTGGATTTTAAGAGAGTTAGTATCTGCCAAAACAGGTCCTAACCCACTGGTCTCCTTCAGCTGGGCTGGGCATCTGCTTCCCAAATTATTGTGGCATGAACAGGAGACAGGAAGTGAAGTTTGCCCATGAAAGCAGCAGCAAGACACACCAAAACAAACCCCACACCCAGAATACTTCAGTCTTCACATCTGTAGTCTAGACAGGTGAGTGCAAGCATAACATCTTGTTGTCATTGACTCAGAATTACAAATGTGGAATGCTAGCTGGATGTTTAGGATTTATATGAAAAAAACCCAAAACATTGGTAGAAGAGAGGATCAGATAGGAGATTTAGAAGAGAGTGCAGAAGGAAGAAGTTTCCACTTGGAATTTTAAACCAGCATCCAGAGCTGGAGCTGACAAAACCAGTACCTACTGGTAAGGCAGTCATAAGAGCTCTACTTAGACCTTTACCTTACAAAGAAAGCTTTAAGTATTTGGAACTTTTGAGGCCAGAAATCCCTCCTCCTCAACTGCCAGAGGCTCCTAACACTTCATCCTGTAGCAGTGACAGAACCACAGATGGTTTTCTCCAGAGGGCATCCAGAGCCTGAAGGAGTTGGAGGCAGGACTTCTGAACCAGCTCCATTTTCTTCTTCAACTCAGAGATTCCAATACCAACATTTAAATCTGAATTATTGTTTTTGAAATTTCTATGACATTCTGTCCTCCTGGAAATGTAAGAGTTAAAAAAAAAAAAAAAGGCTGAGGGGAAATTACTACTTTTAGTTATGCAAAACTGCCAGTAATCTCTCCTGAATGGAAGTGGAGGTCAGCAGCTCAGTTTTACTGTTTCACTTTTTCACTGTGTGATTTTCACCATCTGGATACAGCATCCTTATTTACTCTCTCTTTTTTTTTTTTAATACCTTTTTTCATGGATTCCCAAGAAATTGGGTTTTACTCTGCTGCTTGATTCAAGCTGACAAAATCATCTGTTGTTTTTGTCCAACTTGTTAAGCTTTTTCCTTCAAAATCTTTTGGCTTTGGGACAGATCATTCATCCCAGATTTTATTGTGTCTCTCCTCAATCATCTATAACTGTCTTTGAAATAAGTTTCCAGCAGTTTCTCTGGAGGCTGCCTCCTTCCTATATAGAAGGTCTGATAAAAATGAGTGGAAAGGTGTTTTTTGTTGCCTATGTTGTCACGTACTTTCTGAAGAGATTGCACAGCCCTACATTTTATGGCGCCAAAAGTAACTGTAAATGAGTTTAGCACTAGCACTTGAGCCTTAAATCCCCAATTTTATCACTAAAAACACCACGAGGAACATTATTTCTCCTGACATGGAGATGGATGTTGCAGTGTGCACTGTGAGCTTCAGTGATGAAGAAAATGCAAAGACATACCAAGAAGCACTGAGGCATAAATGGAAGGTGGAGCTTAGACAGGATGATTAGGTCATTCACTGAAAATTACCCAAACTTAAATACCAAACTACAGCTAGGAATGTATGTGTACAGTACACATATAGTATATATGTGTACTATATTGGACTCTGCTACCTCCTTTCTAATGAAAAAAAAAAGCTGGTTACAAAAATGTGCTAGACTCGTATATCACGTTTTTATTTGCATGTTACTGGCTATTGATTGGTTTTTTTAATCCATTTTTTAAGGGTCTGTTGCAGGTTTTAAGTGGTGCTAGGAGATCCTATAAATAAAACAGATTATTCTGGGAAAGAGATCTAAACATAAACAAATCCAAGAGGTAGTGCTCACAGAAACTCTATTTGTCATCGCTCCTCATAAATTTTTGCATTATTTTCCTTAATGTTAGCAACCTGCTAGATATCTGAACACTTACTTGCTTTTCCAATGGGAAAAAAAAAAAATCCAACAATCAAGCTTTGTGTGGGTTTTGCTGAATGTCTCCTGAACCTGGCTTTGAATCTTGCTGTAGTCCTGTGCCACATACAAAAGTCTGCAACCTCTGTGGCATTCAGCATGATTTAATACAAATTAAACATACTTTTCAGATTTTTCCTGAGCACATTTAATAAACAATATATCTGAGTAGGTTCATGGAGGGCAGGGGATCCTGTTTTTGGAGTCTGTCTCTGCACCTCTTCTTTTACACTTACATAAGGGGAAGAAAGGAGTGCCTACCAGCTAATGCCCTATCATGTGCGAACACTTAGGGAATTCTTGCAGCATTTATAATGTAGAACAGGTAGTCAAGAAAGGTAAAGATGGATGCTTTCAAACATCTATCTGAATACGAGCTAGTCTACATGTAGACTCGGGAGCTCGGGGACACTGCATGATACAGGTCATGGATGAAATCTCTTGTTCAGTTTGCTGTACTATATGGTACTTGCATTTGTCATTAACTTGTGAATAAGGTTCCTCAAACTCTCATATCAAGCACACAACTAGAAGCATTACAGAAACTGGGTCATGACAACACTATTTAGTCTATATGTATGTTGATCTATATATTCAAAAATTCATAAATTCCCAGAGGGCCTGAGTATGACATCAAGAGGAAAAGCCAGTATGATCATAAGAGACAGTTCAGTACTTCTAGAAGTGTAGCAGTCAACACCCTTATGGCCGAATTCCTGTGGGTTCACGTATTTAAATTATGAGTGAGGTCATTCCCTTCAACTGCCCCACTAACACATCACTGCTCAGCTTTGGGGAGGCTCTGGGCAGGAGTCCTAGGCTAAAAAGTTACCAGCACAGCAGAGACTTGAGAGCATGACACAAAGACCACGCAGTAGCTCAGGTCAGAACCCAGCCAGGAGCTCTTACACCCAGTGCACTGTCACTGGAACCTTTGCTGCGCTTTGCTCAGCTGTTCAGCTCTACAGAGGCTCCTGCTGTGATGCAGAGCATGGTGTGACTCTCTGGAGCCTGTCTCAGGGTAGGATGCTGAGTGCTGCAGCAGGAGAGCTCTGCGGGGATGTCACAGCTGTGAAGCACAGAGCAACCTGAGCAGCTCTGCACTTCAGCCATGGAGCCAGGCTAAGCACCAGTGTGCTCACTTGTACGGTCCTCACTCACACTTGAGTGCCAGTCATATCCCAAATGACACTCCTGCATTCCTGTCTGCACAAATGCTCCCACTATTATCTGGGTTTTTCATCACACCAGTCTTTCTTGGGGTAGGGTAGAGGTAATGTGTGCAGAAACGACAGACACAGCACACGTAGCATGATGGTGCAGAAACGCGGCCTCTTAATTCTTCTGTCAGGCCCTGGTAGAAGGGGAGGGCCATGAATTGCACTAGAAAAGACCCAGCTATTCACATGGATAGCCACCACTTCCTGGACATTACCATAGTCTGTCCTCGCCGATGCTAGGCCCTTTTTTACTAATGTGTCCACTTAAAAAAAAAAGAGAGAACAGAAAAACCTCAAAACTGCCAAGCATGAGTCCTTGTGGTAAGATTCAACAAACTCCAAGCCAAGATATGCATGTTTCATAACTTAATACTAGAAGAATGTTGCATGCCTTCTGTATTCCAATGAAAGCAGGTTTTCTCCACAATACAGAAGATTAATAATATACTCTTCTATAGAAATAACTAAACAAAAGCTGTTGTTTGTTGGCTTACTGTAGGTGTGTCTGAAATCTTCAGTGAGTGATACAGGAAACTCACTATGACTGTTCTACATTTCATAGAAAGAGGTGCTTGAAATACCCTTAGGTCCATGAAACATTATCATAATCATAAGCAGCAGATGCATGATCTTGTTGGTTGCCAGCAGAAGACTGCACTTTTGTGAGGTGGGAAAGAAAAGCTACTTCTAGTTTTTTTTGACCAGACTGAATTCTAAAGATGTCTGTTAGAGTTGAAAGCAAGGGGAGAAGAAAACATAATTTTTACAGTTCTTTACTCAACATGCTTATTTAGGA
>VXBU01011904.1:349159-365799 GCA_013400315.1 Bombycilla garrulus | reverse complement strand
GGGATGGGGAGTAAAGACACTTGTTTTCTTTCTATTTTTAAAGAACTCTCGTCTTAAAATATCGTGAGTATGTTCTCAAGCTGTTGAGCATATCCCAAAGAAAGCTGGCAGGCAGGATGGTTAGAAAGGGAGGTAGAAGGGGGTGTCAGTGGAGCAGCTGAGGTGTTGTCTAGCCAGGTGGTTAGCAGCACAAGCGAGGATTGCCTCTTGGTAGGGAAAGCATCTGGGAGTGCTGGCAGAAGTTGAAACTTGATGCAGCTCCATCCCCAAAAAACCTGTACCCATCTCCAGATGGTACAGGGTCTACCAGCCCGATCCTTTGATATCATAGACATGCAGCATGTTCTGGTTTTAATAAGACCTTGACAGATGTTTCTGTGAAATGGTAAATGTGGATGGCATAGGATGAGTGGATTTGCTGTAGAGATTTGGAGATACAATCAGTGCTGCAAAAGGGAACAGAGTGAGTGTGCAGCGCTAATACCTCTGTTTGGGAGAAAGCTACAGTTGTCCCTCTTTTCTTCTCCTTCTTACATCCCAGCCTCTTGTTTCAGCATATCATTGTGTGGGCAAAACAAACAGCATGTTTTCTATCCTAGTCCCACAGCTATCCACCAAAAGTCAAATTATTGCAGGGCATGAAGAATGGAATGAAGGTTAGTTTCTTTAGTCCCTGCGCTCTCACTGGATTTCTGCAGCTGCCAGCTACCTGGCAGATATTACCTTCCAACAGCACTACATACAGGAAAAGTAATTCCCACATGTAATTCATCATCATCTGTTTACAAGTGCTGTCATTTCTGTGCAGTGACTTAGAGAAACAATGCTCTGATAAATATTCCTAACATAAGTGATGGTAGAAATTACAGCAACCAATAGCTCAGGTCAGGCTGAAGTCAGTGGTCTTGTGCTCCCTGGAGCTACAACAGTAATAAAACAAAACTAACAAAGAGTGTACTCTTCATCCATTTGGTGACATGCATTTCCTCCCTCTTTTGAAAAACCCTCCCTCTCATTTCCACAGCACATAGTGCCAGCACCAGCTGGTGGGAACTCAACTTCTTCTCCATTGTGCCTCTGGTGAGCTTAAATGGAGGCTGGTCCCATGCACCTCACAGCCACATACTCGATCCTAATTAGAAGGCATTATCTTTTCCTTAGTGCTGTGAACTATCCTACTCAGTCTCTCTTGCCTTCTACTACAGCTTCCAAAAATATTTTTGTGGTTGAAAGCATAACCCTGTTTACTGAGATTTAAGTGAATTAAAAACAATATACACATATGTGTATTCCTAGGACCCATGGTAAAGGTTCAGGTGTCCCTTAATCTCAAAATAAAATTGAAATAACTCCTTCCTGGTTGATAATTGTGCAAAACGTGCTTAAAGCACCAGAGATGATCTTAAACTCTTACATGCTGAAGATGTAGTAGCTGATAAATGACACCTTCCTCCCTGAAGGGGTAGGGGATGGTTGAGTTTTTATGGCTTAAAGACAACAATGCGTTTAGCAGTCACACAGTGATTCTTTGCCATGGTTTTGACACTTAAAAACAATTTGTGATGACTTTGATGGCATATACTAAGATCCCTTCAATGAATGACTTCACCCACTTAAAAGCATAATTGCACTGACATTGATTTAATAAATTAAGCAGCTGCCAAATTTTTTTCTCTCTAAAGTGGACTGCTTGAAAATACATGGGCAGTCACTCAGCAAAATAGTTTCTCATCAGCCTGCTAAGTGAGAGCACAGATCAAAACAGTTCAGAACAGGACATTTATGAACATTTGTAATGCAAGGAAAATCACCTTGTGTGGCAAAGCACTGGACCTTATTATTAGTTACAGGCAGAGTCACAAATACATAGATGAGAGAGAAAAATTGCCAAATTCCTGAAGGGGCAAAGCAGATCTAGAAGGTAAAACCTTGTTAGAAAGAGCATAAACAAGAAAAAGAAATCATTAAAGAATAACAAAAAAGAAATGTAACAGATTAGAAAGGAAAACAGGCTAAAATATATCTCCACTAATGCTTGGGCAACCAGAAAGAGCTAAACTGCAATGAAGGCTTATAACTAAAGCTAAAAGACCTTAAAAACTGCAGAGACTCCACTGCACAGTACTTGCCCTAGGCTGAGCCATGGACTTAAACATCAGCACAGAGCTTACCTCAGCAAAACCAGTTCAGACCTCCTGCTTCTGACCAAGCCCTCAAACTCCCTGCAAACAAGAACTAATTAGCAGTTATCACATGAGCCATCCCTGCCCTTTTTTTTTTAATTTTTTTTTTTTTATATTCAGGCCAGCCCAGCTACAGCTGCTGCTGTGCTTGTGGTCTGAGCTTGGCACCAGGAGCCTGCTTTAGCCTTTGTCCTTGCTGCTCCATGCTCCCCTCTGCTCCCAGCTTGGCACTCCACACGTATATTTTAGTGTCTCTCCAGCAGCAGGGCCCAAGCATTTCCTGCAGATAGGCCTGGTGGTTCTGGTGGTTGGTGGCGTTAGGGTCAGGCTGCTGGCTGCCTCCATAGCACGTCCTCCTTACGGCTGTGGCCACAGGCTCAGCTCCTTCCCTGGGAGCCACGGTGTCCTGTGGGGTCCTCGCCTTTTCCTGGTGCACTAGAAAGGTGTGAGAGATCTGTCTTCTGAGATGACTTCCTATTATAAGTTCATGAAACCACATTTAAAAAAAGTAAATAGTGTCACTTAAATCACCTACCCATGGAGACATTTCTTCCTTCCAGCAGAACTCTGTGGTTCATGTAACATAACTGCACTGTCTCTGCTGAGAGGCGTGTTGGGCAGAAAGCCAGAGCGGTTGGGAGGGAGGTGGCCTAGATCATTAAAGGGAGAAGAGTGACCTTTTCCATTAACTACCTGATGAACTTGTACCACCACTCACCTCTGCTCTTGGGGTATTTGGCACAACCTCATGTGAATTCCAGAATGTTTCAGCTGACCAGCAGATTGAAAGCATTCACCTCATGACTAAAAAAAGCTGTTTTATAGGACTGCCAGCCCTGCAGACCCTCTCAGGGCTGTGAAAGACAGGCTGTGTTCCTCCTGGCACTGACTGCCTCAGCCATAATCCTGTCCCACTGAGATGCCTCACAGGCACAGTGAAGGTACAGCCGAAGCCTGTGAGAGATTATTTGTGAGCCAGGTGCAGTTTAAGCACCAGCAGCTAGATAAAACATATTTTTTTTATTTTTGAGTGAGCAGATCTGAGGTTTGAGTGACTTAGAACCAATAAATATGGGTGTATTTTTTTTACAGAATAACATTTCAGAGTGGAGCTGGAGGTGGAGCTCTTAACCTCAGAACCTGGGATAGAGCCATACCATATATTTTTATGTGGCAGTACTGGAAGAAAGGTTATCATGTTTTAGTTAGCTAAAAGAAGTTGAGTCTGAAAAGTTACCTTCTGCTAAAACCTAACCTCAGTTCCTTCCCCTCCCCAAAGACTGTGAAGCAATTTCACACTACAGAGCTGTGAATTTTGAAAACACAGCTGCTTGCCCTGACTCCCTGATTAGAGTAAAACTGAGAAAAAACAAATCTGGAGGAATTTAAATCTTATCTTTCTTCCAATTAAAAATTTCACCAGATAGTCTGACAGTACTAACTGACCTTCAGAACCAGAGTCTGCATCTGACAGTCTGTTTGTCCTTGCTCCCTGTGTGACTGAGGCATCATTTTCACAGTCATCTACTTTGGTTCAATGGGGATCACTTAGTGATGCTACTTTTGGCACTGCACATCTTCGACAGCAAATCCACAAATATCTTTTGTCTGAGCACAGATGTTTTCCTCCCCAGCTACTTACAGAATCCGAAGAAGTGTTAACCAGGAAGCTTTAAACTGTAAAATATTTTCAGCTAAAAGCAGCCTTAACCCAAGGGGTAACTATTCCTACTTTAGAAGCATCAGCCTATGAGCTTGTTGTTGAAATAAGAACAAATATCCCAGTAGCACATTTAGATCATCATTGTCATCCTCAAAACTCAGTGGTGTGGGATCTTTTAAAAATAATAAATTGTTAGAATTTACCAAGATATTGAGAGAAAAAGATTATTTAAACAGAGATCTGATTCTTGTAGCCTGTTTTGGGCTATCAGATTTATGGGTTTCGTGGTGGTCTTTCAAATTCCATAGGGTATGTAGCTACATAATATCAGGTATAATTTAATAAATTTTATCTATTTTATCCTTATTCCTATATGACGTGTGTGTTAGTATTGCATTTTTATAGATCATTTGGTGTAAATTTATTCTAGTTTTGTCTTATCTTTGAACCTGCCATGTGGCAGTAATCCAGTTGATGAGAGGAGTAATGGTAAACCTTCCCAAATTAAGGTGAGTCGTGTTATGGCTCCTTATGTACAAATTTTTGTGTCAGCTCAGCTCTGACAAGTGCTCTCCTGGAAGCTGAGCAGCTCAGGACTCCAGGACAAATGTACTGTTCAGACAGCAATTAATAAGATATCACTGCTATGCAGCTAAAGTTTGTCTGGCATATGTCTTGACATTGGCAGTTTGAGCAATAATTTCCTCCCCAGATGCTGTGCAGAATGAGAGAGTTTGCCTAAGAGGTTAAGAAAATAATGGTCTGGCAGTAAACGGCTTTTTAGAAGTATTATTTGGAGACTTAAACTTATGCAATGCTTTGTCTACAGTGTTAGGAATCATAGCAAGTAATAAATTGCATACACAATATGTATCTTAATATGTATCTTTGAATGATCTACCTGAAAGAGATTGCTACCTGCTGGACTTTCAAAACTTTCTCCCAGGACACAACTTTTTCAGCTTCTTTCCTTATATCCTGCTTGAATCAGTGGATAACATGAGTTGAACACTCACAGACTTTGGGGAAACTTGAATCTGGCTCTAAATGTCAGGGTTTGGTTCTGTTCTGCAGATCTGTGAATTTATTTGCCTATAAAGAAATACACAGCTAATAAACAAAATAAAGAAATGTTTAATGATTCTCAGAACAATAAACATTTGCCAGCTCCATTTTCTTCTTTCCCATCAGATTCAATCACTATTCTAAAACTGGTTTCTTGTAAGTCAGTCAGTAAGAGGCAGATTTTCCTCTTGAGAAGATGAACCGTTGCTCAGCCTGTGCATCCTGACACTTGGCCCCGGCCACTTTGCGTTTCAGAGGCAACAGCAAGAAATAAGGCATTCTTCAGCTCCTCGAGGGGTCTGGACCACTGGAAAGGTCAAGCAAACAAAGTTAAAATAACCAAGGGGCTTGCTCGCCAGCCAGCACTCTGGGTCCAAGATCAGCGGTGCTGCCGTGGTGACTAATGCAATTAAATCAGCTCTGGGTCCTGTAATGCGGGAACAATCTTGTAGCAGTGCGTGCTGCTGCCAGATGGATTGCTCAAGCTTGGAAACCTCCCTTGTGTGCGCATACTTAATCACAACAGGCGCTTTTCGTGGAAAAACGTGGCACCGGCAGAGGGATTTTTAGCCACTTCCCTGTAGGAAACAATGACAGGGAGCAGACTCCAGTGTGGAGGAGTCTGTGGGTGGTGAGCGTGGGCTTTTTGGGCTGCAAAGAGCCATTTGTTTGTTGGAAATGGTGGCAAAGCAGAGCCTGGAGGAACATGTACCAGGAGGACTTGCTGGAGAAGGGGACAGAGAGCACTGTGGTCCGGCTGCCAGGGCTGAGGATGCTCCATCAGGCTTCCCTCTCCAAGCTGTGGCAGCCTCCAGCCTCTCCCAGAGAGGTGTTAGATGTCTGGCCGTGTCTCCTGTGGTTGTTTCTCAATTGTTTCAGCCCTGAAATATTAGTAATTGGAATAACAGTGAGAAAACAGATATCTGGAATTTGTCTGGACTTAATGACATGGATAGTTTCTCTGTTTCCCACTTTGTGAGGCATTAGTGGAAAGCTGGAAGGAAAGGGTGGGACGTCAAAGACAGCATCTGAGCCCCATTTATGTCACCCACTGTGCAGGTGCTTAATTCACCAAAGTCTCACTGTGGTGAGGTGACCCTTACAATGAAAACACTTCTGCTCCCCTTCCTTCTCATCAGGTACTCCTGGCTTTGTCACAAGCTTCATTATCACATGCAAGGAGAAAAGCAGCATCTGTTTATGGCCATATATTAACACTAAGTGCCATAAATTGTGTACAAAAATGGAGTGTCAGCCAGGAGAGATCATTCTTCAGCTGCTGCTGTTGGCAACTGTTGAAGTTTGAGATGTCCTGTAGGGTAGCACAGTAGTGAGCTGCTCCATTTTTAATGGAAAGGCCCTTTCCTATTCAATTTCAATTCTTACAGGGTTCTGGACAATTAAACTGGGGTTTGAGGTTTTGATTGCTCTTAGGCAAAAGAAAAGTGACCTCATATTTGACCACTGTGGCTAAATCCAGGTTGTTACTACTGGTCCCAACTAGGGAAAAAATGAGATACAAGGAAGGAAGCACAAGCTGCACCTTCCAGTCTTCCAGTAAGTCTCTCTAATTCATTAAGATTAAAACAGTTGTGTTAGATCAGACTAAAGGTTTATTTATCCCAGTATCTTTCCTTCAGATGCATCCTAACAATGTCTGTGGAAAGAGTATGAAATCTTTTCCCCTGTACGCTCTTCCAGCTCTCTGTGGTTTCAGTATGTCCTGATGTAAAGCCTGCACTCACACCATAATCCTTTCAGCAGCCATAAACAAAGCTTAATTCCACAATCTCCTCAATTTATTAATTCTTGTGGCCTCTAAAGCAGCCTGCTGTAGACACCACCACAATATAACTATAGTCACAAACAATTATTTCTTTTCATTGATTTGATATCAGTTGTTCACTGCATTGTGAAGACCCTGAGCAAACTGCTCTCCATTCACATTTTCTCTGGCCATCATCACTTCATTGCTCTTCATCCCATCCTGCATCAATCTCTCCATTCAGACCTCAGGGCTATTTAGTCTCTCCTCATAGGAAAGCTGTGCTGCACTGACCGTCCCTGTACTGTATTCAATTCTGACACAACATTTTCTGGGACAGCAGTGACCTTAATAATATTCAGTAGGTAAGATATAGTTAAACATGCAAATTCCACGGCTTTTAAGTTGGGAAGGAAGTTACTCAATTAAATATTATTAACTCAGACAACCAAAAGAACAATGTCCTCACTGCTTTGCTGGGACTCACATTTGCCTTCCAGCAAGCCCAGAAATGTCCTCTTGGGCTCTACCAGTTGTGCCAAGTCCTAGATTTGTCCTAGCACAGAGCAAGGTTTGCCCAAAGCACATTTCCCTCCGAGAAAGGCAGCCCTCCAAAGGCATGAGGAAGGCAGGGGCAGCCTGCATGGTAGTACTATGAGTGAGGAAAAAAAGGGGCAGATATCAGGGACAGGAACTTCATGGGGCTAATTTTTAAGACAGTTGAGGCTAAAATAGGGTTAATACTTTGGAGGAAAAGTACTGAGTGCAGGGTTATTGATAGTAGCCATAGTAGCCAAGGAGAAAGTGGGTGGGGTCATTGGAGCCCCTGGAAGACTTAGAGAAGGATAGCTACAGGGAATCACTATTTGTGCATAAAGAAGGCTGAATATGCATATTTTGGGTGGGAAAAGTCTGTATTCTTGTCCTCAAGAAGGCAAAGGATGCACAGGATAAATAAACAAACAAAAAAAATCCACAAACACATGCTTGGGTAATTATATCAAGATATATGCCAGCCTTCATTATGACACCAGTGCCAGCAATAAGTTGGTTTATCATTTTTAAGGATCAGAATGGGAGAAATAAGTGTCTTAGTTCAGGGCAGCCCATGGAAGTATATAGAAGAATATCACTGTGTTTTGTTGCTGTAAAGAGAAAGTAAGAAAACTTAAAGGAATGACATGTAGACTTGGCTGCAGTCTCTGAATAAGGCAATTTAAAAGTTTTGCAAAAGGTAGTTCACAGCCTTATCCTATTGCCCCTTCTATAAGATACTGCAGCTTCTGAAAGGCGCAGCTGGCTATCCAGGTTAATGACTTTCCCATCTCTACCACAGAGGGAGGTATGAGCTGACTCAGGATGAAGCAAGGACAACATAAACACTCATTTTCAGATAATTACAAAATAGCCCCTACAGCAAGAAATCAAGAAAGTGATAATTTGATATTAAGCCCAGATTCTAGATCTGAGGACAGGGAAGTGCTCTAGCAGATCTTCCTCAGTTTTGCACCTTCCTGTCAAACCTGGTGGCTAATGGGGCTCTGACTGAGCTGCCAGCTGTGCCAGCCCTGGCCTGCACACCTGGGCTGGAGGGAGGAGACACCCAGGTGGCACAGGTAGTGGCACAGTGGGCACACATGTCTGGCTAATGTGTTCCTGGTTCTTGTAGGAGCCACAAGAAGCAAATAAAGCTTGGCACAGAGCTACGTGAAATGTTATTGAATGACAGGACAGGGAACAACAGATTGCTTTATTTTGTTTTGTTTGTTTTTGAAACAGAAATTTTATTGGAAAAAAAAGAAATATACTATTATTTATTACATTTCTGTCTCTTCCATGCTGTCTCTCAGAGCTGCTTGGAAACCTCCCCAGCTCCCCACCCTGTTTGGCTTTTTGTCTCTGTTTTGAAGAAATACAGTCTCATCAAAATGGAAAAATATCCAAACTGCTGCACAGAAAATTGAGCCAATAGACTTGTCACCTGACTTGGAGCTTGGAGGATAACTGCACTAAGAGCAAACTGATTTGGGTTTCTTTTCCTTTCAGTCATACATTGCTTAACACTGAGATTTACCCCTGTCTTAAGGGTCGCTGCAGAAGTCAGATAGTGTTGCAGATTTTCTTCAGAGAGGCAGAGCACACCAGTATGAGATGCAGAGAATAAAACATTCTTTGTTTCCAAGGAAAGGAGATTAGGAGAGATGTATTTACTTCTGAAAGAGAAATCTCCAAATTAATGGGATAAACACCATTCTAATTAGTGTCCAGTATTAGTGTCTGGTCCTGTGAGGCTGGACTTCCCTGGTTAAGCTGCAGACTGCTCTGTTTCCTCTGGAAAGAAAATTCATTCAACCATTTCAAGAAAAAAAATAGGAAAATTATATAATAGCAACTATAACAATAATCCCTCAACTGTACTTATTCCTCTTCTGCCACTGAGCACTTGCTACCTCTTTGCTTTAGGATCAAGGCTATTGGCAAAGCCTGGGTCTCATCCTTTCTGTTTGCTTACTTGCTAAAATGTAACAATTAAACAAGAAGATTTAATTTATTTTGCACTGAAAATGATCCAGCTCAAAGTGAATCTTAATGCTGGCTGCAGCCACTGTGCACCATATGAATCTATTCAACAGATTTGCCGTAACGCAGCAGGATCTGGATGGGATGTTCCCCAAAATGCGCTTCTCCCACTGCACCAATTGAGCCTCAGCAGCAATGAGAGCGTTGAGTGAACATTGATAGCTGTGGTGTTCAACAGAGAGGAACAGACTGGAACAAGCATCTCAAGAGATGATCTAATGTCAAGGTAAGCAAAGGAGACAACGAGGAGAAAAGGGGGAGTGAAATACAGGATCATCAGAGGACAGGCATAAGGAAAGATGGGCAGGAGGCAGGCGTGTGGGCGTGCAGAAGGACTCAGAAGAGCTATGATGGTTGGAGCTCGTTCCTCTTGAAATAGAGCCAACATTTCAATAATCCTCATCTGTCTTTTTAAACAAAACATATGGGTTTTTTCCTATTTTCTGTTACAAGCATGGCTCAAACCAGCCTCAACTGACACAGCCATGAAACCATCCTTTCTCTTACTGTATTTACCTGCCTCATTTGATATCTTCCTCCAGCTTCTTCAGTAATGTAGTCCACATTCCTCTAGATTTATTTTTTCCCCCTTCTTTTAAATCTGCCCCCTGGACAGGATCAAGTTCTGCAGCGAAAGAGAAGAGCATCCTAGAGGAAGAGCATTCAGCTAGCTTATCGAGGCAGTTATAGTGCACTAGGTTGGGTGAGTTGAGGCTGTACCACAAATTGTAATTTTTCTTTTCTCTACCTTCTAAGAACATTGGGCTTTATGGTCTTCAAAAAAAGTAAATGGAAGGCAGCAAGAGATTACTGTATATTAATAGGCTTAAATACAGATTCATTTCACAGACAAAAGGAGATAGAGAGAGAAAGCTTAAAATGTTTCACTTTAATTTGCTTTTGGCATAACTTCTGCCAGCAGTAGTTTTATCTTCCATTAGTAATATTATTTAGCTATCCAATAACCATCCTTACAACTGTAAGAACAAAAAGGTCACACAAATACAGTAGATCAGAACTAAGAAAGCTTTAATCTTTAGCAACATTTTTACTTGCTGCTTATCCAGTAATTCCAGCTTTAAATGGACCATATATGCTCATTTTGAAGAAACCTTTTTAAAAACTTTTAAAGTGCCTCATTCTAAAAGTAATATTTATGCAGTCTAACTTTGAAGATAGTGAAGACCAGAAGCTGCTTACCATAACAGAGAAACAACTTTATAGGCCATCACAGACTTGTATTAATTGTACAGAAGCAGGGAAATTTAAAGCCAAAAATGCAAACACATAGTTCCCTCACTATGAAATAGCTGTTTATTGGATTTTATTTCTTTACTCTCCAGTAGATGGCAATCCAGCACTTGGCCAATAAAACAGTCATGTGGAGACCCTTCTCTGTATACAAGTCCATGGGGGCTTTAGTTATATATTCTAAGTCCAGCTTTGGACTGAAAACTTTATCCAAGTGAGTCATTCAAGTAGTGTTTTATTATATTGCTGGTCAGCATGAGACAACACCAGAACAAATAAGATTTGAGAAGTGAATGTGGAAATGGCCTTTCAGAGCAGGGCAAGATTTTAATGTCTTTAATGGCTGCTTCTTGTTTTAGTTACACCTCTTACATGGATTTTTAGAAGATTTTGGAGGTAAAATTTTAAATTTTGGTGTCTTCTCATTTGGAATTTTACTTGTTCTTGGAGTGTTGTAATTCCCGTGCTTAAGAAAAGATTGCTGAGAACTCCCTGAATTCTCTCCCTTCTGATTGTCCCTCTCTCCAGAAGGCAGCTGTGTGTCACAGAGTGTCTGTGCCTTGCCTGCTCATTCACATTGCTCCAGAGACATTTCTGGGATTGTCACTGGAAGATCAAACCCACAGCATATGTCAGATTTGGCACAGACCTGCCTCAGCTGCCAGCCTGGCTACTCCCCTGTCCCACATGCCCAGGTCACCAGAGCCTTCTGTAGGGGTTGGGGTGGGTGCAAGTGGTGCTATTTCCCTTCAGAGCAGGGAGCTAGGGAAGGTATGGATTTAGGGGCACCAGAAGGGAGATCAGGGGGGTTGGCACGAGCTGTGCATTGCATGACACAGGAATGCTGAAGTGCTCCTCATCATCCAATGCCTGTGTCCCAGCTCAGGGCTGCACAGGCAGGGAGACTTATATTCCAGTGAGGTTAACTGGAGACAGCTAGGAAACACCTTTCTGTGGAAAAGAGTTACAAGTGAATGAGCAAGAAAGAAGAAAAACAGGGAATCAATAGAGATTCAAGTGTATTTTGCTAGTATCTCTTGAGTCCTCATAGGCTTTCTTCATCACTTCATTTATGCATTTGTTTTGGAGCTTTGTGATTTCTAAAAGTATGGATTGATAGGGGCAAAAACGGCCCTTTGTCAATATTTGACCCTTGTGTAACAAAGATGAAAACAGAAGCCCTGCAGAACAATTTACATTTTCAGAACCTTGTAGCAGCCATCAATTACTATTTGCACTCCACCTTGAATCAAGCTGGAGTTTGAAGGAAATTGCAGGTTTCCATGGGATGGAGATAATGGCAGCAAGTGGCAGAATTCCCACACAAATGGGCTCAGAGAGGCTTATACTGGGTTTTTTTTGCTAATTGGCACACTAGCAACAAGTGTGGGGTTGCTTATTTGGTCTGCTGTCGTCATTTGGGTTTTGTTTGGTTGGTTTTAAAAAAGGCCTTGGGTTTTAGACATAATTGATGCAAAGGTGATGGCAAACTTTGTAGCATTTGCTTCCTTTATAGGTTAAGCCAGCAAGCAGAAATCATAGCAACCTGGGAAAACTAACAATCTGCTTTATGTTCCCACTGCTATGTGTGAGGGAGGATGAACTGGATGTTGTGATCCAGAGTTAGCCACAGCCTGCTCAGAACAGCACAGAAACACAGAACAGCAGCCCATGGCGAGAGCCTGATGTCTCACCTTGTCCTGTGGTAATTGTCCTGAGCCAAGACATGCTTCTTCTGGGGGAGAACAGCATGTAGTGCCCACAAGTGGAAATAAAGGAGAACTTCCTTTTTATCCTTAAATTCTTTGTGTATTTTTAATGAGTTTCTCCTTCAAAAATATATGCTTAAACTAACTTATTAAATTCATAATAAGGCAAGGCACAACCTTGCCTAATTCACACCAGATATATGCCTGAGAGTGTCAGATCTCTGTTCCCAGAAGGTAAGAAACACTGCTCTTGTTTTTAAGAAATTCATCAGCTTTCTCCTAATTTCTTCGTCCAGCCCTTCCTTATTTCCCTCCTGTCTCTCTCAGTAAGCCTCACTACCACCTCAGCTGTTCCATGAGCTGGCTGATCCCTTTTCCTTCCTCCTATGCCCTTAATGCAGCCAGAGCAAATAGATGCCAGGAATACTACAGAGACAGATTTCCACTTTGGCTGCTTGGAGGGACTGCCATGCTTGGGTGGTTCAGGCACACCTTGGCAGGGCATGAAGGAAGAAGAGAAGCACAGCCTGTAAACGTTACTCCCACAGCACACGCAGGATTAAACAGAGGTAAGGGACTGATATTGGAAATAACTGAAAACAAATAGGAGAAATCAAATGTTTCCTACTCTGGCACTGTGGAAACCTTACACAAGCTTGAGGGTGCAACCTGACAGATCTTTGCAGTTTTCTCTAAGTAGGATTTATCCAGATTTACTTACCTCAAGAAGACAACATCTGTAGGATTTCACTGCTAGCCACCAAAGCTTCCTGCTTTCCTGGGCCTTTCACTGCTTGTGCTTCAGGACTCAGTGCTCCCAGTAAAAGCAGTATTTCTCCAAATTAAAGAGTGCATCTGGCAAAGAATGGTCTCTCAATTACCTGATTGAATCGAGTTTCTCTTCTACAAATAGTATTTTTGAATTCACAGAACTTTACACAAAACTTCTCAGCCAAGTAGATACACCTGGAAAAAGGAGCAGAAATAGTCACCAGCATGGAGAGTCTCCAGCTCAATGGTTTGTTTTCCCGCTTTCCTTTTGTGTTGAACCTAGGGTCTTTGTGAGGCCCTGAGGAGGTATTCACCAGATTAGTGTCAACTGTGTTTTCCCCAGGCCACCTATACCTCTTGGGCTGCTTGCAGAAGGCATCACAAGCCATTTTTGTTTACGTACACTCCTAAGTGAGCACCAGACAATGACCAGAACCTGACAAACGCTGGCTTTGGTCTTCTCACAGGACAAACACGTAACATGACAGGAGAAGGCAGTAGGATGCAGCTCACATGGATGCAAGGAGTGAGGCTGAATCGTGGTTTTCTGTGTATGCAGACAAGCATAGACAAATTTGTTTATGTGTTCCTGGGCATGAAACAACTCTGAAACTTTGCCTAGAAGGTTAAACACTGTGTTGTAGACACTTTCAGTTCCAGGGGAGACATATCTACACATATACAGGCATTGCATGGAGGCTTGGGCCATTGCTTGTGATGTGAATTTGCATAAATCCTCACAGACTGGGGTAGAAGCCTCTCATATTCCTGAAGATAACACAACTGATGAAATTACTAAAATAGACACAAAAGAAAAAAAGAAACCAAACAAGTTTTTGAATGCCTTCCTGAGGTTTCCTATGGGCTAAAAGGCAAATTTTTGACTCACACTCACATGTGTGTTAGAAAGCAGCCTGAAACCTTTCCTTGGTTTGTCATCAGGCTGAGGAGAAGAAAACTGAGAAGGCAGTGGTTGGTTGGTCCCAAGGCATATTCTAAATCCAAAAAAAAAAAAGTATTTTTCAAATTGAAGTGATTTAATGAATTGAGAGAGCCTCTCATCTCTTATTTCATTAGATGACTTTATTAAGCACATAAGCATTTTTTTGTGTAATTGAATTGATCTAAGTCATTCTTCTGCTCTCCAGAAATTGCACTGCTCCAAATCCAAAACACCTTCTATTCTTCTATGGTGCTCATGCTTTCATGTTCCTAAGGAAGTGCAGCCTGTGCTGCTCTGTAACAGCAGCAGATCTGATCGCAGCGGGAGGCGGGAGCAGGGCAATCCTGCTTCTCACTATCAGCAAACGTCACTCCTTACTCACGCGGCAGCTCCTCTGCATGAGGATGGCAGGAAATTCAGTGCTGCTAAAAGAAAACAAAAAGGTATGTAGTGCTTGCCTGTAGTCTCAGTGTGCTCCAGAGCATCAGAGATCTTGCTTTCAGATAGCCAGTGCCAGCTATAAAATTGTTCACACCTCCGGGTATTGTAGGTGGTTGGCAGGATTGCAAATTCATTTACTTTTTGGCTTTGTAGGATTGCTAGGACCTGAACACACCTGCGAGTTGAAGTAACCTTAGCTCTCACTACAAAGCTCATTCCAATGCGGACTCTAGACATCAGAATGGAAGTTTTGTACAGGGACAGCTCACCACAGGGTTGAGGTGGCATTGCATGGGTTTTTAATCAACATTGAACTTGCCAGAGAGACAATCCAGTTCCACTCTTCGAGGCAGAGAAATGGTGGAAATTTTTTATTCGGCTAAGTGCAAATGGAGCCACTTAAATCAGAACTTTAAAAGTGAGTGCTAGTATTAAGTAACAACTTAGTCATGCTTCAGTAAAACATTAAAAAAAATTGTAACTTCCATTTTTAGTACCTGGTGAGTATATACTCATTACCATAGGAGCCAAAAAGCAAAAAAAAAAAAGGCAGTAAATTGATAGTCTAATTCACCAGGGTGTCCCCTTAAGACAGGATTTTTGGACATAAACACCAGTCTTGTTTTCACAAACTTGCACACCTGTCTATTCAATTTGTGGCTAAGTGAAAAAATGCAACTTGTGGGAATTTAAGAATAGCATATGTGTAGTAGTATAAGTAACGTAGAACTTGTCAGGGATGCAAAGGGCTCTGCCTACCTGGAATGGGATCCACCTTGGGAGAGCCAAGTCCAGAACCTCCAAGGTTATGCAGGACTCATCTCGGAGATGGTGAACTTAAGCAGATTCAATAAACAACAAGGCTGTTCGGAGTACAAAACTGTAATCCAAATTTACCTTTCTCTCCTACTCAAACCTGTCTAGTCTTGGAAGCAGCTAATCCCAGCAGACATCTTTCTGTTTGACCACAGGCACTTATATTTTCCACAAACTTCAAATGCAGCAGGCCAAGAAACAATATGCTTTTGAAATAAGACCTATGGCTTTGTTCTAGTCTGGCTGTTTTTGAAAGAATACTAATTCTATACATGTCCTGAAAAATTTTTAAAGAGGGCTTGGGGTCTTTTTGCTGTAGAATGTCCATTTACATGTGCAAAAATTCTTTTGCTTGGAGACAGGCCCAAATGCACTGGAAATGTCAGAATCTCAGTAATATCAGAGCTTTGGGGTCAGGACTTGAACAGTATCAGTATACCTGCAAGCACACTCATGCAGGAACAAGCTCAGCATAGACTACTTGTGTTGCAGAATTGAAGGAAACAAATAATGATGTCCCTTCATGCTGTGAAAGACCGCAGTGCCTGAAAAAGGACAAGGCTAAGAACTAATAAGAATCACAGAATTACAGAATATGCTGAGTTGGAAGGGATCCACAAGGATCATCGAGTCAAACTCCTGTCCCTGCACAGCACCATCCCCGAGTCACACCATTCATTTTTTACTGCTTCCTGAATATTAAAGGATCATCCTTTAGTGGACTCCTGAGGTAGCTCTGGTGGTACATGTAACGTTACATTGATAGCTTTTAAATCTCTGTGGGTTTACACATGAACCCTCTGGTCAGGCATAGACTTTCCTTTTCTAAGTATTAGCAGCAAGAATTTTTAGCCTGTTTCTCCCACATCTCGTTTTCTGGTGCAAACATATGTGGAAAGAGATTTTTTAGAATAAGGATAGGTATGTATGTGTTGGGGGATGGTAGTGTTTGGTTTTGGCAGCAGCTACTGTGGTTAGCACACATTTGGATCAAACAGCAGCAAAATGCTGAGAGCAATAGATGGGGGCTTTGTGTTTCAGCTGCTCCCAACGCAATCCTGGACCACAGCAATCTTGGAAGGGAAGCAACACTCCTTCCAGCTGCAGAAATGGCAAGCGGCCTGGCTTTTCATGTTGTGCGGTGTTTGTTTTGTTTTTATTTCTGTTTTGTTACTTGAGAGACCCTTGGAAACAGCGGATCCCGGCGCCCGCGCTGCCGCTGCCGGCGGGGCGGCGCCCTCTGCCGCCCGAGCACCCTCAGGGCCCCGCAGGCCGCGCCTCCCTCACCCCCAGCGGCGCCCGCCACGTCCCCCAGCTCCGACAGAGGGGAGCGCTGCCCGCGGGAGACGAAGGCTCAGCTGTCTGGATCCAGCCCAGAAGATTCTTTTGTCTTCCACTTTATGTCGTTTCCTGAGTTCAGCTTCCGGTTAACAACTCGTGCAGACACAGCACC
>VXBU01011904.1:252576-348972 GCA_013400315.1 Bombycilla garrulus | reverse complement strand
CCCCGCCCCCTTCGTTCCTTGGGGCTTAGTCCACAAAGGATTAGCTTCAAGTTGTTGCCATGAGAAGCTGGCAGCACGCTGTTAGGCAGCTAAGCATACGCATTAATTACACATCAAATTTAACCAGACCAACAAATGCAGAACAGTCAGCAAGAAGTTACTCAAGTGAGCTGGAAGGAAGTGCCAAGAGTCGTGTCCCAAGGCTGCTTTGCCCCAGATGCTGGGCACTTGCGTCTTATTCCAGACTGGAGACATTACCCGAGTGCTCAGGAGTTACAGCATCTCACCAGCCAAACGAAGCAGAGCTGCATTTGCAAACCAGGTTTGAAATCCTTTCTTGAAGGCAAAAGCAATGAGTACAACTCCACAGCACTGTACACATGGGCCCTTCCTCTGGATTCACCAATTATTAATTATTCCACTGCTTGGGGTAAAGCTCCCAAGGGGAGACCTGGGAGACCTCTCACACATACCTCACTGAGCCCAGCAGCTGGACATTCGCAGGATATAACAGAAAAAGTCTGGCCAGTGATGATTCACATAATATAATTTAACAGCTGCTTCTAGTCCTGAATTATCAGGGCTTTTAATATTTTAAAAATTTTAAACCTTTTTCTCCTGCTGTAAATGTGTTGAGAATGCTCACAAGGAGAGGAACTAGAGGCTTGGTAAGCTACAGGGCAAGAGGAGCCAAAGATATAAGCAAAAAAATTGCATCACTGGACACCGCTACCCAATCAGTAAATAGAAGCTCTGTTAGCAAAATTAAAAACAACAACAAAAAAGAGAGACCATGGAAATTTATTTACTTTTTATCTATGAACAGTATGACATATAATTATAGACAAGTTTTGATACACAGGAAAACCCTTCTGTCAACCTTTTTTTTTTTTTTTTTTGCTAAATGAAACAGCACAATAATCTTTACACATTCATATTTTGTTTTTGTTTGTTTTTTTTTCTTTACAATACACAGCTTTCTTGGGTTGAAGCAAACTGCAGGACATATTGAGTACTGGTATATTACAGCTACTTACATCATTTAAGAACAGCAAATGGAGAAAAATAAGTTATTTAAATATTGATTTCATATACAGAAAGTGCAACTTTGTTAGTTGTTACATAACTTGCTTGACAGTTTTGATTCCCCAAAGGGTGTCAATTAATACTAAAAGAATCTTGGACTGAAAGTATTATTTATTCTAAAAATAATACAGTGCAACTGCACAGCTGTGACTTGGTGAATCGACCACTATTGCCGCCCTTAGACATGATGGCCTGTTTGAATAATGCAATATTTAATGCTTCTGATCATGCTCCCAGTCTGCCTCCACAGCCAGGCTCATGTAAGAGCACAGGGAATTGCCACCTGGGTAGCAACAGCAGGTTACTGATCAAAGCATATGATTATGATAGCATTTAGTAATATTTTGGGCTTGCTGCCTCTAATGTTAAATAGCTGTTTGAGTTACTAGGATACAATGGATAGATACTTAACATGGTGAGCCTGAGCAGAGCAGATGAGGATTCCAGCAGCAGGTTTCTTCTGTGCTTTCCAAGAGTTAATGAGTGAACTTTTGCTTAGAGCACTGAAGGTTAGAAGAAGATGGAAGAGGTTATGGCTCTGGTAATGCACTGCCTCACCTGCTTGGGAATGCCACAGGTCACTGAAACCACAGCAGGGAAGCTCAAACACTGAGAAGCTTAAGGCTTTTTTTAGATTAGAATACAAACTAAAATTGTAATTCAAGTAAGACCACAAAGCATAGTCTTTAAAAGGAAACAAAACAAATATTGAAACTCATAAATCTCAAACAGCTCACTTCAGTCCTGATGGGTGTAATTTGGTTTCCCTGGGTCACATAATCATTTGAAAAGAATGGATTTACAAAGAGAGTTTGGCAAACAGGTTCAGCTTATTTCCGTAATTCTCCTTCAGTTATTAAGGGAAGGAAAAATGATTAATATGGGAGAGCTTTATTACATGACTTTTCTTCCCTGCAACATAAGGAAATTTGTTTCCTCTTTTATTGCTATAGTCAGCGTGGACTTTTCCCTTTCTCCAGTATAACTGCTGTCCACTTACTTCTCTGTTCTGGTCCCTGCCAGCAATCCCAGGAAGTCTCAATATTCTTTCCATTTCCTGCTTACTGACAGTCACCATGTAAGCCTCAGAGAGGAACAAGAGAAAAATAAAAATTATTTTAACAAACCCTTAATTCTTATTTATTTACTTTATTATTTTTTAAAAAATCATATAATATACTGAGCTACAAAAGGGGACCCTTCGAGTCCAACTCTTGGCCCTGCACAGCACCATGCGCAAGAGTCACACCACATACCTGAGAGCACTGTCCAAACATCTCTTGAACTCAGACAGGCTTGGAGCAGTGACCACTTCCCTGGGGGAGCCTGTTCCAGTGCCCAATCACCTTTGGTTGAAGATCCTTTTCCTGATATCTACAACCTAAACCTCCCCTGATTCAGCTTCAGGCCATTCCTTTGGGTCCTGCTCCTGGTCACCAGAGTGAAGAGATCAGTACCTGCCTCTCTGGTTCCTCTTGTGAGGATGTCGAGACTGCAATGAGGTCTCCCCTCAGTCTCCTCTGGGCTGAACAGACTTCAGCTATTTCTCACAAAGCTTCCCCTGCAGACCCTTCACCATCCTCGTGGCCCTCCTTTGGATGCACCACTATAGTTTAATGTCATTTTTATATTCTGGTGCCCAAAACTGCACACAGGACTTGAGGCAAGGCTGCACAGATTTTCACCAGCTGTACAAAATATGTCTGCTGTATGTCTCCTGATTCTGTCATATCAGAACATGCTGCTTCTCAGACACCAAGGAGAATATTAGAGAGCTTTGCTTGAGAACAATTTAAAGTTGCACCAGTGACTTAGTTGCTTTCATATGATGTTGTACAGTAGACACTGGTGAAATACAAAATGTGGGAAGTAAGCCTAACAGCTATCAATTCTACCAGGAGGCAGTTAGTTATCATCTGTAGTAAAATGCATATTCATCTACTTAAAACATGACCATGAAAGGGCCAGATGTAGTAAGGACTCGTGGAGTAACTGCAGTTTTTCATTCATCCATCTGACAGCATTTTATCAGAAGTCATTAGCTCAGGATGAGACTGGGATAATTGGGGCACCAAACAGTGCAGGGCCTTGTCTGGTTGTATACAGTAAACTGATGTCAGAACTGATACTGGAAACATTCACATATCCCGGCCTGTGCCCAGGTTTCTATTCTATCTCCCTTTACTTGCCAGACTAATCTTGCTCTGTCTTTCATGGAGCATTTGCACTACAAGAAGCTGAAAGACACACCACATATAGACTCCCAAAGAAAAGCTGGTTATGTGCTATTCATGATAATTTGTATTTGGTATATAAAACATTTACCCAATATAGAAAAATAAAATCTGTCATTAGTCACATATGTGACTGGAACATTTCACATGAAGTTAGGCAGAGAAATATCATTGCATCATGAAAAATGGTTCATCACATTTGCCAGAACAATGCTCTTTTCCAGTGAGAGGTAATATTAATGCAGTGATAAGGGATAGCAACTGTTCTAAAAATCACAGTGTTATTCATAAGACTATGTGGAAATTTCTTGTCCATGCAATGGAATTACTGGATCTAATGATTTCTATGGGATGCAATTTGCTTTTAAGATGCAAGTGAATTTTCATTTGCAGAAACCCACTGTTTGGAATCAATATGGTCAGGATACCAAGTCAAAGCTGCAGCATAATGATTGACAATATAACACAGTACACAGAATATGATTAAAATGAAAAGCAGTTACATATATACAAGGCAGTATATCTTGGAACAGTTTAGTAACAACAGTAAATGCAGACTGTAGTAAACAAGGAGTTAACCTGGCAACTGAAACCTAGCATAACCCTGCATTTGTCAAAGCACCTCTACAACACAGGAGATATGGTGAGGCATTTTATAGAAGCTACTTCAGCTGAAAATCATCCTAAATGCAACTTAAGTGTGACAGGTTGAAACTAGGCTTGGGAAATGTGAATGCAGGTAAAGTGAACACTAGGTAACTGCTTAAAAGCTTATTTTAAGGCAAATAAAAAGCAGATTGCTAGAAAACAATTATAAAAATGAACTCAGTTCTGTACAAATAAAAAGAAGCTTTCTGACTCTCTGTGGGTTAGTTGCATTGAAGTGACAGAGATGGACCACACTGAAAACTAATTTCAGTCCATCAACTTCAGCCTAGCTAAAGGTTTTGTGGCAACTGGGACCTACACCAAGCAACAGCAAAGATGACTGGGGAGGGTTTTGTGTTTAGCTCTAGACTGCTAAAATAAACAAAAGGCATTTGCCAAACAGTTTCTACTGGAATTTGCACTTTGATTTGTACCTGGTCTTTAGGACTGATTTCAGGTACCTGGAACCTAGATGTACAAAAGACCTGTTACTAGTATCGCTATCACAAACTTGAGGAAAATGTGCAAGGGTTCCTTAATTCTGTGAAGCTGTCTGATTCTCAGGCCAACCCTGTGCAGTTTATGAAATAGGAATACTTTAGATGGGAGTGAAGGGGGAGGGAAGTACCACATCTGTGTTTACCTAGTGGTCGCCTCTCTTCTCCTTCAGTCGCCAAAGACTTTCATATCCCTTGAAGAAGATATCTGCCTGTCCTGGGGAGCCACTTCCTTGATCCCTTTAGCTACGTGAAGTAATCAGAGTGATACTGGTGCAGGAAGAAGCAGTGGATTCTCGACCAGGCAATGTCACACTATGAAGCATGTTAAATTGCCTCTGGATCAAGAGGTTTGAAGAGTCTTGCTGCTGCCAGGAGCTTGCTTATGTGCCTCTCCTCTGTGATGCCAGCTTTTTGAAGGCAAGTTTGTGACAGAGAAGGCACTTTGCTCAGTGTGTTGAATCCTGCTTCCGTGAGTAGGCTGGAATACATAGGCAGACCAATGGAAATCAGCCAGTCAGTGACAGAGGTGATGAGTCCTGGGGATACAGGTTTACGGCAAATTTCTGTGAGTCCTCCACTTGGAATCTGGGGAGTTAAAAAAGAAAGAACAGAGAACCCTTAATGTTAAACACATCTGCTTGTTTTACAAGAAGTCTATTTTGTTTGTTTGTTTTCTCTTCCAAACTGGTAGAATTTCATAGCAGATGTTCTAACTTCTCTCATGTCACATTTGTCAGTATGAGAGTGGTGTGGGCTGAAAGGCACAGATCCCTTGGCCAGAAGCACTGACAAAAATTTTGGCAATATAGACACAGTGGGCAGTATCCAGCTGCTTGGCTGACTTTCATGTACCATTCTGAAACAGTCTGAGATCAGTAAAGAATACCCAGTAACAAGACTGTTTCAGAGTGATCCATTTAATTTCTCAGTATGGCAAGAGAAAATCAATTTTGCCTATTACCTCCTCAGACAAACCAAGGCCTCTCAGAAAAAGCCATTGAAGTTTTTGATGGTTTCTCCCTTCTGCTTTTGCTAAGCAGAAGTGGACATGAGTATAGTTCAAGAAATGAAAAAGGAGTGTAAAACCTTTCAAATTTTAATACAGAAGCATTTAATACATGACACCCTTAGTGAGCAAGTCTCTGTTACCACTGCTTGCAGTCTGCTTAGACTTTGAAGATCATTATTTGGTCAAGAGACTCTCCTGTCAACTGGGTACCTACTGCTCCTGCAGTACCTCTACCTGTGTTGTACCTGCTGGATGAACATAAGGAGGACTTTTGTACCAGGACTTCTCAAGTATCTCCCTTTACTACAAACTACTAGTAAGTCCTTTTAAAAGTCTGCTCACAAATAAGAAAATCTGCTTCATGGAAATACTCACTGCCATGCGATGCTGCTTCCTCAGCTGCTTTACCCGGATTTGGTCCATGTTTGTAGCCACATCCTTTTCAGGCTGGTCTAAGTCTTCCGAGTACCTCTGTACCAAAGCCTCAGGAATGCCACAGCGACCATGCTGAATGTTCCCAGCCAGACACAAAGGAGAGATGACAGATTAAAGAAGTGTGTCTATACAGACCAAACCACCAATGCAACAGAAAGAGAAGTGCAGGATGGGAGCAAGAAGGAGCTTTCCTCGAGATTCCATGAAAACTGAAAAAGCAATCCCTAAAAGACTCCTTCCTTCACCCCACAAAAAGATGTTGATGCTGTCAATTCAGAGTTTCTTGGAAACATAAAATCTAATCATTACTTCATTTTTCAGCTCTACTCCATCACATTAGCAGAAAAAGACACATTCCCATGCCCAGTGCAACCAAGGCCCCTGTGGTGTGAAAAGATGAATGTTCAGAATTAAGTCCGGGATTTCTGAGTCCCCCACAACATAAGAATTACTTTAGGTATAAAGTCTGATAGCTAGACAAACAAGAGTTATAGAATGTCTAATGTCCCAATGATTGTTGGTTTATCTTACCCCCAAAAATGACAGATAGAATGAATGACAGAATGCTAGCAGAATAAAACCACTGAAGTGACTACCACTTACCTTGTCTGAGTATGGTTCTTCAGTAAGATCGATGTCTTCAGACTGCAGCTTGCTCTCTATCACCATTTCCAGGTCCATTCCTCTGCTGCAAGAGACTTTCCTTGCTGATGCAGGACCGAGCTTTACCACATGCTGCTGAACGCTAGCAGTCTCTGGGAGCTCCGACAGCCAGGGTGGCAGTGGGCTAGGAGGGCTACTCGGCTCCTGTTCAGAAGATGTCCTGTGGACAGGTACTCCATGACAATCAATGGGAGTGGATGAGCTAGTCTTTTTTACTGGCAAACATGGTGCTTCTAAACTTGAGTGGTTTCCACTTGTGGTCGTGGGAGGATGATATAATCCATTAGAAAGGCGTTCTCGGCATTTTTTGGCAGGGACAGGTGGCGGCTGAGAAGGATTTTTTGGTTGCATTCTTGCCTCGTTTGTGCTTTTATGCTCAGCTTCTAGACCTCCCTTGAGGACTGGAGCATAATCAGCCCGTGTAAGGTCATGAAAACCTTTACTCTGTATTTCCAGAGGTGTCCTTGTTGCATGATGCATCACTAAGGCAGGCTGAGCTTCACAGTTTTTCAGGGGGAATGGAGCAGGCTTTCCACCTGCAGTCTCCATTACAGAGCAGTTCAATTCCTTAGCTCTTCCCTTCTGAGAACTGGCAGCTCCTTTGCCCTGCTTAGCCATGACATCATCTACCTTACAGATGCCTCCATGAGACTGAGGCAGCAAGGCAGAGCCAGTTACCTTTTTAGCCATATCTAGTGAATCCTGAGGAAAAGAACCTACTTTCTTGTTAGCGTCCTGTAAGTTAGTATTGGGTTCTCCCTGGAGATCATCCAGTGAATGAGATCTTGGCCATGTATCTACACCCTGGGGGCCATCCAGAGTTTCATAGCTTCGACACACAGCAACTGGTAAACTTCTGCGGTTCTTCTTCAGACCCGTGATGGCCGGAGGCTTGACAGAGCTCTTCAGAGCTCGATGTGCACAACCCAGCCGGCTTTCTTTTTCCCCTGGCTGCAGAGTCTCTATTGACTTGGTCAGTGGAAGCGTGGGATAATTTGATAGCTGGTTTCTGTTGAAATCCCTACTAAAGCTATGCTCACTTGCTGATTTTGAGGACGGAAGACAGGTCCTTCGAGTTTTACCTAGAAACAAATAAATTCACCATGAAAAATAAAATCTCCACATAAATAACAGATCCCTTCCAAATACTTTTGAAACAAAATTATTTATTCTCTTTTTGTTAATTCTAAATGTAGAAGAACTCACTGATGTTTCCAGCGTAAAGATTTCATCTGAACTTCAGCTTTATTAGTAAATGTTATTTGTTAAGTAAAATACATTGAAAATACTTAATATCCTTCCTACCCTCCAATAGGCAGAGATTTGAGGTTTTGCTCATATAAACCTTGTTTTGTAGAAATACTGTATCCTACAGTTAGAACTGATACCCTGTATTCATTGTACAAAGTGGTTTGACAGGCCCCCCCTGAAATAAACTCAAAAAATGCACATTTTTTTCTTTGTCTCTGATTTCAGTATATAAATTATAATGTTCATCTTTGAATAAAGTTTACTAGTTTGCATAGGATTTTTTAAAAAGACCCTGTTTCTGAATTTTTAAATTATATGTCAATACTGTTATTTCTTCTTTTAAATGAGCAGAAGACTATTTGCAATGGCAAAACAGAGAGCAAGAAAGTGCATGAAGACTGGTTTTGTATCAGCCCCTTTGGAAAGCCACTTGCAGGGACGGCAGAGTTTTACAGAAAAAGATCTTATGGGATGGAGAAGTGTTTAGAAAAAGAGTTTCAAGAGTGACTAATGTTAGTGTTAGTCTCAAGTCATAGTGTGTACTTTTAAGCAGTAGATTTCTTCTTGTACTGTTTGCCTTCAGAGCTTTATCCTGCTAGAAGTTTAATGCTTGGCTTTTGAATAATATACACTGTTCACCTTGTATGAATGAAATAATCTGTTTAACCTAAAACAATAAATACCTTGCTTTCTCTTGCCTCTTACTCTGCTTAAGGAGTTTGAAAACCAAAGCATCCAAAAAACCAACAAAGAAAACGGAGGTTACATTCAAGGAGATATAAGGAAAACACTCCCATAAAAAAAAATTAAAAGCAAGTTGAGCCCATAAGGACAAATGTGAGCACACAGCAACTCCTCAGAAGCTGTGCTGTTCACAGGTCAGCTCAAGCTAAGTATCACTATTTCCCCAAAATGCTAAAAGAGACACATCCCACACTGAAGTTGTCTCTACAACTGTTGGTGCTACCTTCAGTTCAGGTAACTCATAGAAGTTAGAAAGAACCTCTCTGTCAGAACCCTTTGATGGAGCTAGGCCCCTGCCCTTTGAAAATAACTTGGAATCACAATAGAAAGATGCGTAAGAAATGTTACATTCATTTTCTAGTGCCTCCAGGCGCTAATGGCAATATTTAATGAGCATGGAAAGGAGTGTTCTCTTTCCATTATTCATATTTGCTAGCACATACCTGACTTGTGCAGTAATTAACCCTGTTGTGTGGGACTTGCTGTCACAGCTCATGCTACAAAATCCATGTGCCCTCTTTTCAATCGGTATTTATCAGGGGTTACGCTGATTTTAGGAAAGCCCACTCAGGAACCTCAAGCACTAAAAGAAAAGTTTTCAAAAACCCTACTGCTGTGCAATATAAGCTCTTACTGAAGCCATAAGGGTATCTAGTAAGCAGCATTTAATTTCTTTAGAAATGGGTATGTCTGTGTAAAGCCAGTAGCCTGTGAATGAAAAAAAAAAGAAAGAGGAACAGGAAAATGAAGTTAAAAAAAAAAAAAAGGAAAAAGAAATTTTGAGAAAGTAAAATCAAATCTTTAGTTCATTCCAGCTGTTAGGCATATGTGTACAAATGAGGTGAGAATGGGAGGAAATACAAAATATTTTCTCTATAACATATCACCGAACATGCAGTCTTTAAGCTCTCTGCTTCAAAATGGTTTAAAAGATGCTGCTGGGTTCAATGCTATTGCTTTGTACAAAGGACAGTAGCAGAGAATGTATTTTCTTTTGATATGATTTAAGTGAAGAGCATTATCAGGAGGGGAGCTATGATTTATTTCTCTTTTTCATCTATTCCTTCCCTCCTCCTGACAGCCAGGTATAATTTCATTATGCTTCTGAGACACTAAAACAGAAAGGTAACATTTCGTGAAAACACATTTTTAAATATATGTTAAAGTTGTTTTCACAAAGTGGAGAGTTATTTAAATAACGTCCACAAATGCAACATTCCCTACCTTACGAAAAAAAAAAAAAAAGGAAAACAACATGAAAGGATTAAAGTGTATAGCTAGTAAAGTTTAAACGACATTTTTAATGTTAGGATTTTTGATAATAACTCAGTCTTGTGAACACCTGGTACAGTTATGCAGTCTAATGCCTTTCATAGGACTGTAAACCATAGAGCCATCTCTGACTCAAATGTGTGCAGAAGGACACAGATGTCGGTAAAAAATAAGACTACAAAGGTGGTCCTTGTATAAAATGGATGTAAAGCTTTTATTATTTCCAGGTTCAGTTCAAGCTACAGGCAATACTTAACTCTTGTGTTGGATGTTACAGTGCAATTCCTGCTAAACAAAGCACTGTCCATCTCTCATGATACTTCTTGCTATTACCATACAGGGAAGGAACTTTTCCACTCCTTGTCATCATCTACCTCAGAAAAGAGAGGACTATCTTGGGGAATCTTTCTGGAGGCATCATAGCTACAGCAAAACTTTTTCAGTGTTTCTTGTAGTATTTTTTTTTCCTTACGGAATATGGTCCTCAGAAATTTAAGTATGCAAAACCAGACACAGAATGCAGTGTCCAAATTTCAGATTTTATTACCTTCATTTTGGCATTGCTTTCTGTGGCTGTATTTTGGGTGCACTTCAAACTGCTCTGTTGACACAACAAAGATGATGGCACCTTAGACAATACTGGCCTCATTGCTTTTTCTGTTGATAACAAACTAGTAGAAATGCACATTACATTAGGCAATGTGGCCACCTGTTCTTTTGCTTCCTTTTCTGACTAATCAGGACTGAATGCTAAAGTGCTTAGGTTGCCTGCCTGGTACTGTGGGAATCTGGGCATCAGTTTCTGAGCAAATCAGAGGAAACCGTTATATTAACTTGATAAAGGCCTGTTTTTTCTGCTTATTCAAGTCTGCAGTCTGCACATTGCACGTGCAATTCTTATCTCCACGATAAAGCTACACAACATAACAAGTAAAGGTTCAAAGAAACCAGGCATGAACAGGGATGGGAATGACCTATAAGGAATAATTAATAGGCCTTCTCAGACTAGCAAAGACATGCTTGGGAAGGAGTATGACATAAGTCTATTCTATCAATTCAGATATTGTTAGGTATGGAGGTTTTACGGAAGACCAGAAATGCTCATTGAAAGTTTCAAGAAAATTGGTGAATGCCAGGAAACAGCACCCAAATTTTGAAGTCCTTGAATGAGTCATTCCCAAGACTGTCCTGGGAAGCATCTAATATGTGTGCTCTGTTCTTACACCATTCTGTAGCCATCTGCTTTTGGCCAGTCCTGTGAGAACCAGATTTCTGATATGGTGTCCAAATGCACCTCAGTCTGTTGACACCTGCATGCAAAACAAGCCCAATAACTGCACCACTGTCACAAGTCTAAGGGACAGCTTGCTCTCTCTGCCCTGTTTCTATATGGACTAATTGTCTGATCATGGATGATTACTTCCTACTCTGAGTTTTTTTCTGTCTAACACTGGATAGGTCACAGACTGCATGCTCTCTGCTCTCTGTGAATTGAAATAAAACCACAATGCTGCTGTAAGTACACTGTAGATACCTAAGAGAATATCCAAGTATTTCTGCAGTGAGACCCAGAAAAGTACTTACAAAAGATACTGTGCTGTAGTACACAGCAAACCATTTTCTAGCCAAAATGAAAGAGCAGCTCTGAAATCTTGAAGAACTGATGCCCAAAGATCCAATATCAGTCCCATACTGGACACCTTCAAGTCATAAAAATATTATGTATAATGTTCCCCATAAAATCTGAAGACTGGTTTCCTCTCAGAATGCACTTGCCCTTTATGAAGTGCAGATCTGCACATTACGATATTTATGCTAGACAAGTCCTAAATAAGAACAGAATGTATTTTGAAAAAAATATGCTTATAAACAACTATGGACCATGAACTTCGCAAAGAAGGTACTTTTCAGATTAAATAGCCTTGAAAAAATCTCTGAATGAATCAAACGTTCTTTTCGTAATGGTTTTCAAAACAAGCACTAAATGCATTTGTGAGCAAAAATGATGCAAAAATGCAGCAAGTCATACATAAAAAAACAATATAAAAATAAGCAGCATGTCAAATTCTGGAAAATTCAGACAGAAATATTACTTAAAAGATAAGTATCCAACCAGACAGGCAATGCCAATTGGTTTCTAAAGGTTTTATTATATGGTTTAAATTAGGAAAATGTGCAGTCAGCACTTTAAGTTCAGTGTTACAGCTATCATTATGATTGTACTTAAGATAAAAAGGAAATTGCCACATATGCTATATATTTCACTATGATTCTATTCCAGCATGCCTAGTGTATGTGGATTCCTATTCAAGAAAAAAGCCTCCCACTTTCAGGAATTTAGTATACTGTCAATTTCAGTCTTTCAGCTTCAAAGCAAATTGCAATTTTCTTCAATAATAACCATTAATTATTCTATTTTAATATAATAATAATAACAACAATAACAACAATAACAACAATAACAACAATAACAACAATAATAACAATAATAACAATAATAACAACAAAAACAACAACAATAATAATAATAATAATAATAATAATAATAATAATAATAATAATAATAATAGTAGTAGTAATAGTAATAGTAATAGTAATTGTAATAATATTAGTAGTGCAGAAAAATGCACCTACTAAGAGAAAGATTCTTAGCTCCTATTCTAAATTGGAAAAATGGCCACTATAAGAGGTGTACAGAATCTGTTTATACTGTTTTGGTTTCTTATTTATGGTGAATGTATCCAGGCAGTCTGAGGCCAAGACATGGCTCAAATGTTTGGAGCGAAAATGCCCAACTCAAACACACTTCAACTCTTTTAATATTTCATCCCTAATGACAAGTTTAGACCACCCCTGAAGTAAACCATGCTCAATCAGCACAATAACCTGTTTCTTCAGATCACAGACACCAATCCCTATTAACATCATATGTCTTTGTAATTTTTCAGTGCATCACCTTTCACTGATGCAGGATAAGGCAATGGGAACAGATATCATTAGCATTTTTTAATAGTTTATTTCCTTGCCAACTTCTCAATAATTTAACTTTCTAGTGTTCATACACTAGAAAGTCCTAAATCTCTGCAGTTGGGTTCTGATCAGAGGACAATGCAGCATGCAGCCCAAAACAAACAGAAAAATATGGCCTAAAATAAAGAACATTTTTTCTCAACAGCTTTTGAATGGGTTCAAAACAAATCCTCCTAATCTCAGTAAAGTTCAGAGACTTCTCCATTGGTGGTTGCTTAGACTAATGCCATCAGTGTGCAAGCAGAGCAAGCCTTATGAGGCACAGTGGCATGAGAATATGATTGGCAGTGGAGAAGGCAGGAGAATGACAGCGAGAAATACTGTTGCTTTAAGGTCACGAAACAAAGACTCTTTGTGAAACAGAATCTGCTTTCTCCTAATGCAAATAAATAAATTAGCAACAGTGAAAACCAATGGCTCAAGCCAAGAGGGAAAGAGGTAGTTAGAGGAAAGGACAAAGTCAAGTAGGAAGTAGCTTGTGTTAGCTAGGAACAGGAGCAAAAGTATATGAAGTTATCTACTGAAAAAAAAAGAAGACTGCAGGAACTATAAGGCTCATTGCTGTCACCATTACCATTCTCCAGGTTTTCACTGCTTTCGTAGCAGCCAGAATCCCGAGGAGAGCATCCGGTTAGGCCTTGGCCTTCAATGAGAAGTTTCTCCTGAGACCCTGACTGGTCGCTGTTACCTAGAGGATGTGAGAATACAGTGAAAAACAGGCAAACAGAAAATGCAGCTGAACTTCTCAACCTTCCATTTCAAACACAGTTATCATGTGTGTCCAGAGAAGGGCAGCACAGCTGGTGAAGGTTCTGGAGCACAAGCATTTTGAGGAGTGGTCAAGGGAGCTAGGAGTTTTGAGCCTGGAGAAAAGGAACCTCAGGGGAGACCTAAATGCCCTCTAGCATTGCACTGTTGTAGCCAGGTGGGAGTCAGCCTCTTCTGCCAAGCCAACAAACAATGGGACTAAAGGAAACGGCCTCAAGTTGTGCTAGGGGAGGTTTTGTTTGTGAATTAAGAAAAATCTCTTCACTGAAAAGGTGATCAGGCATTGGAACAGGTTGCCCAGGGAAGTCACCATCAATGGAGGTAATTCAAAGATGTGTAGATGTGGCCCTTAGGGACAGATTTAGTGGTGGACTTGCTGTATCTAAAGGTCTTTACCAACCTAAATGATTCTATGATTTTTCCTATTGTTACTACTTATATATTACTTTCCCATATTATTACTTATATCAGAAAAGAGTGAACATTAGGAAAAGTCATACAAATGTTGGAAACATTAATCCTGTTAGGAAAATTATTAACAACAGCCTCAGCAAGAGTGTGAGGGAGGAGCATGGCACACAATGAAAGCAGAATGGAATTCCTGTGCTCCTCAGCTGCCTTGGGGCCAAGTTGCAACCTGCCACCAGAGAAATTTATTTCAAATGATTGTGTCAAAGTTCTTTCTAAGACTTAAAAAAACCTCCAACACCCAAACCAGAAGAAAAGAGCTGAAAAGAATCAAGTCAAGTGGAAAAGAATAGCTCTGAATTACCTTCCAGAAGACCCAGAGAAAGGATTGGGACTGAGTCCGTCACATTAGATACTGTCCCCTAACAAAGGATGAAGGGACATGAAAGAGACTAATGGTGCCAACTCCTTCCTTCCTTGGTCTTTGTAAAAAGCCGACAATCAAGTATGGTCCATCCAGCTTGCATACACTGGATTCCAGGAATTTATCCAGAATTTTTGTCAGAAATCGTATTTTGTAAAGAAGCTAAATCTGGAGCTGAATATACACAAAACCAGTGTCATGATAAAAGAATACAGTTTATGCTGTGGTGTTTTTTTCCAGTGCAATAAAATGTCAGAAATGGGTACTCCAATTCCTACTCTCAGCACATGACAGGTAATTATGGAGCGGAACTATGTGATGTTGCCCCTCCCAGATTCCATCTGTCTGGTCCCCATCTTTGTCCTCATCATCCTGACTTGGAGCTGAAATTTGTACTTTCCAAACACCAAATCTTCAAGTTTGCAAACCAAAATTGAAGAGTCCTGAAAGAAATTATTACTTCAGGGAAGTTTAGCATTCTAAAAAGGTCTGCAAATAATGAAGAGAAGCTCATCTTAGGTGACAAAAAGCTACTCTGATTTAAGTGAAAAGAAACTAATTCTGCAACTGCAACTTTATTAAGAGATAGAGAGAGTCAAGGAAAGAGTGGATGCCTCTTTGGGAAATGAACAACTACAAAGGCTGCACAGCACTGTTGAAAGATATTCACCACACATATTGCTGTAATTGAATTAAGCATTTCCCACTTAAAACAGCTGTTGAAATTGCTGCTATGGCAGTTTAAGCTCAAATGTAGGAATTTGTACGGAAGCAGCTGAGACAGCCCCCACACGATCCATTCTACTGACTCCGCTTGGTGGATACCAACTTCTTCTGACACTTAGGGATGAAGGGCAAATTCAGCACTGTCTTAGATTGCTGCAGCTAGGCTCTGCTTACTCCTGTGCACAATGTGCAGCAATGACACCCTTGCATTTGACTGCCATGGCTTACTCCACTTCTCCTTGTCTTTGCAATCACTTGCCTGAGACCATGTGTTCAGCAAGCAAAACAGCACTGTTGAACACAGATAGGTGGATCGCTGTTTTTCACTCTTTGCACTTGACTGATATATTTGCTCCCTTTGCAAATTGCTGTATGGTCATATACGCAACCTGAAGCTACCTTCACAATCTTGCAATTAACGATCCAAGAACCAATAGCACGTGCAGATAAAATTAATTCACATTACACTTCCCCACAGCCCTCTGGGCTTTGATTTTCTTTACTCTTGATGATCTCTTCCCTCTAATCTGGATTATTCTCTATGTCTCAGCCTCCTACTTTGACTAGGTTATCTCAGGATTTATTCTTGAACTTGATTTATTCTTTATTATGAGTATTTTAAAGTGTAATATGTTCTACATTTGGTATTATTTAAATAAGTTGGGTGGCAAGGTTTACACGAACAGAATAATTCCAGCAGAACAAAAGAAGTCTTAAGTCACCCCTCAAAAATAAAATGTTACACAGGATTACCCTGGAAGTAACTATATTAGGGGAAAAAAAAAAAGATATCAAAATCCTGGAACAAATTTTCTGCTTTAAGGGGTTCACAAGATTCTTGGCAGAGCTCTAGTAAAATAGAAAACCTTAAACATCCCACGTACTATCATATTCCTGAAGAAGTTCCACTGCTGTGAGAAGAACAGCTCTGTGCTCAGGATCTCGGATGTTCAGCTCATCCAAATCTTCTTCTTCTAAGAGCTTAAAGGTATCCAGATCTTCATAACCATTGAACAGGAAAGTGGGCATGTGCTCCTGCACAAAGGGAAAAAAATAAGAAGAGTGGTAAAACAACATATTTGGTCAATTTATTTTGTCAATAAAGACACAAAAAGATTTTTGCAACCAGCAAGAAAAGCAACAAGTTAAGTAAGTACAAGACAGTGCACAGCAGCAAAATTATAGCATTATAGTTTGCATAAACACTGCTCTGAGTTCAGGGAGGTAGGTGAGCCAGAAGTAGAACACTGCACATACTGTTGTGTTTGGAATGCAGTGTATTAGATGGCCTGGGTATCATGTTACCTGAAGGCACAACATGGCATGGCTTTGTATGAGGGGAGAAGTATGGAGGGTGAATGACAGCCACACCAATTTATCCCAAGCACTTCTGAATAGAAACATGGAAAAAAAATGTCCACTTTAAAGACAGGATAACTATTGTTATTTTATTGTTATTTTACACTTTTTGCTTGCCTCTGGACTGTGCTAGCCTGTGCAACAGTTTATGGTTTCTGAGTGCACACGACTCACAGCCTGCAGCACTTCATCAATCCTGACAGCCAATTCTGCCTGGCTTCAGCTATTTTCACTCTGCAGCTAAGACCTGATTCTGCTAAGCAGTGTCCCAATCCTTAGGGTTGTGGATCTGGTGTGCAGCTTCCAAAACTATCAGCTTCAAAGGTGTGGTCCTCTTCCTGCAAGCACAAGTTGAAGGGTAAGCAGAGAGAGAGAGAGAGAATTTGGACCTTCAAATTGATGCGATCCAAGAGGTCCTCAACTGACTTGGGTTGGGGTGGTCTGCTCTTTCGACGTCTCCTGGTGGGCCGCTTCGGCTTTTCTTCCTCTTCATTTAACACATCCACATAGATAAATTTGAAGGTGCCAACTTTGTTGTTCAACAGACCCATCCAAGTGCCCATGGGGGGTTTGCTGATTATATCAATGATGTCACCTTTCTGCAGACCAAAGAAGCAAGAAAGCCATTTAGCTTTCTGATGGATATTTAAACAGCCACACCCACTTGGGATTTCCACGTACATGGGATGGACAACACATTTTGGTTTTCCAAAGGTTAACTACAGATTTTTCAAAATGTCTGATTATATTTGTTTTACAAATGGAAGAAAAAGGTGACAAGCCTATGATCACAGAGCAAGTGAACAAAAGATCCTGGAATGGGCCCCAGCTGTCCAGATTCACAAACCTGCTGACATCTCTGTGGAGCATCAGTGCTGTTTGGTCTTTTGGACAAAAGTCTCTATGCTTGCAACTACCTAAAATTGGTGCAAATAAGAACACGCTCAGTGTATGTGAGCAGAATTGCAAATCAGATCTCCTGAGAAAAGGAAGCCAATGCAGAAGGAAGTAGCTTTTCCTAATGTGCTCCTGACCATAACAATGAAATGGACACACAGCTGCTTTTGTATGCCTCAAGAGATTACCTTACATACATCTGCTTTTATAGGAATTAGCTGCCCTTGGAATTTTAAATAATGAATGTAAGGAGTCAGACAGTTTGACTTGAATACAGCACAATTAAAAATAATCAAAGCTGATATCCAGAAAAATTAAAGAGGGGTGACTACTCAGTTAGCAAAGTATTTCAATATTAACTCAAACCAAGTTATATTAACTGAAATGCCTTTAAGAGATACTGTGTGCAGGTGCATGCACATTTCTTCCAAAAGTTCGGAAAATTTTTCCATTAAGGATCATGTCATTGTGGCAGACAAAGTATTTTTCCAATCTTTCAAGCAAAATGGAAATGAATTCATGGCACATCTTTAATTTTCCAGAAACTAGAGACACAAGTTTCTTTCCATGGATGCAGAGAAACACAAGTACTTACTTTCTATAACATTTTGCTTTAATTCTCTAATTGCTATATAAGGGAATCTTATATGCAGAAGACAGGTTAAAGGGCTTCAAAAATACATATTCATTAAAAGATTAAGAATTCTATAGTTATCGTAGAAAGGTCTTAATTTAGAATTTTAGCAAAAGAAATGTTTGACTCCTTAGAAACAGATATAGCTGGTACCTTGAGCTTTAGAGAATCTGTATCATAAGGACTTGGAGTAAAATCAGTGTGAACCCTGGCTCTTCCACAAAAAGGTCCTCTGTAAGGAGGCTCTTCATCGTCACCATCTTCTGATTTCACACTCTCCCTGTTGCTGGTGGAGGAATCTGTTGTGCTCACTGTCTGACCACCTGTGTGAGTGACAATAGTATCAGTTCACAAAAAAGTTTCTTTGTGAAGCTTCAGAAACAGTGGTAAGACAGAAAATGGATCTTCTTTGCACAAATCATGGTAATCAAAGTTAAAAGTCCTTAAATGTTGCTATTTCTTATACACACATGTGGATGGGAGAGTCAGCAAATCTACTCTGCACTCCTGCTTTCCTGAATTCACCCCCTCAATGTTTAACCAGGAAGATGTTTAACAGGTGTCTCATCTATGGTATGTCACAAGAGATTGGTGACATCTTTCTGGGAAGTTTTGGTCACAAAATGTTTGTGAGGAAAACAAGCTCTGAAATCAGCAAGGGGGTTCCAGAATACCTCTCAAGTCCAGAAATTTGGTGAACAGTGTATCAAGTTGACATCATGTGAGTTCCATTTAAGCTTGTTTCTTGTAGAGACAGTCTAAACCAGAGAGGTTTTAAATAATACTCTTCCTTTAACTAATTAATGACAGTAACTCAAGCTTTTTCTCAAGGGAGGGTGGAATGCCCATCTGGAGTGCTCAGGAGAAATCCAGTGTAAAGATGAGCCAGTTTATTACTTGACCAATAGCAAAGAGGTTCATTATTCCATTACATTTATATTAGAATATTCATATTGTAATAGCAGGACCCAGCAGACGGAGTGCAGGATTTAACTTTCAGGATTCTGTATAAACATAAAACAAAAAAAACCCTATCTTTGCACTGAAGAGCTTACAGTTCTTTGCAAAGTAATGACTAACTCATCAACCTTTTCTGCTTTGACTTTCTCTGATTCTGCTTACAGTGGCGATCTCTGCTCTCTAAAGCCACAGAGATGGAGCAGCACAATTACAATTGAACTTACTCATTGAGCTCTGACCGCTTAAGGAACTCCTCAGGCTCTCCACTGAGCCCCCAGCTTTCAGCTTGGGTTTGTCCAGGGAGTCAGGATCTGGTGGTGGTGACTGTGGGGAACCCGGCACGATCCCAGGGCTGGACTCCTGAAGGGGATTGGACCATTAAAGTTTGGTAAATTAACACAGGCACTGACAGGAGCTGCTGGTCCACCTCCAAGCAAAAAGACTCTGTTTTCCTGCTCTTTACCAGACAGGATGAAAACTTCTATCTACTTATTTAGCAGTACCCAGCTATGGTAGAAACTCAACTTTATTAGGCATGATAGTGATGATGGGAGCAAACAGACCAGTCTGAAAAAGCTAGCGCTGTAAGTAGGGGAAAAACCCTACAATAAAACTCCCAATTCAAGGGTTTTGTGACACATGCATTTTTGCCAGCAGTTCTTGCAAAACAACTAGTGCCAAATTCAAGGTTCTGAATCAGGATTTTGTACAAAGATGAACACAAATCAGACAATGCAAGTGAGAAATGAAGCAATGTTTGTGGAGAGGTTTTTTTGTGAATTTCTTATATCATTGCTCATTCACCTATAAGACCAAAAAAAAAAAAAAGTAGTTGGCTAGAAAATACAGCCTGTGCATTGTACAAATACTCAAAACATAAATGCATAACTATACAATGATTTTGCTATGTTGTGTCCTGGTTGCTACAGTGTGCAATAGTTGAGACAATTTATCTTTTCATTCAGTCAAACATTACAGAAAATCAGAAGGGTCTTTCCTAAACTGAAATTCTGTCAGCCTCTGTGAAGCACAGTTAAAACAAAGCAGCAGATACTTGTGGCCAGCATAACTTTTGCTTGTTTTAATGCATGCAGAAAGAGATATCGGAACATACTTTGAATCATGATGCCTGAAAGTTATAAATATTCTAAAACAACTGTGCCATAAAAATTGAAAATTAAAGGAACTGTAGCTGGCACAGAAGAGTGTTTTGTGGAGCTGTATGGCCATAAAACTTTTAGATGAACACTATGATTTGCATACTGGCAGAATCATTAGAAAAATCTCATCCCAGCATATTACTTCAGAGGTAGTCAATCTTAGACAGAGATAGAGAGCAGAAGTATTGCTAAATCACTGCAAAACAATTTCTCAAAGGATCCCTTTTTTTGGCAGACTTTCCAGAAGCGCACTGTAAAGCCAGTCAGACACCATCTTCTTATGAATATTAAATCATGTTACACCTTAAAATATATTTATTTTAAGTTTAAATTAAATAACCATAAGTGTAGCATTGTCCTGGTTATGAATAAGTACGGCTATTAAACAGTTCTGCAGGGAAGGGATTCTATAGTCACAAAACATGGCATACATAACACTGGCAACATTTCTGCCTCTCTTGGTGCCTCTGGATTCCTCAGTTTGGGGTTGTTACTGTGAATGTTACAAACCACTTCTTTTACAGGGACTAAGGCCTTGCATTAAGAGCAAAACTTCCATTCCCAATTTCTCATGACTGCGAGCATCCCCCGCGACCGGTCCGAGCCCACTTGGGGGCGGTGTTAGCCAGGAAGAGCTCTGCTTTCCCAGCGGCTTTCCAGCCTATTCCTTACGCAATGCAAGTGGCAAGCCCCGTTTTAAACAAATGCCGAAGATTTTTGACACTCCGCTAAGGGAAAAGGGGAAAAGACATCAATTGTTTGTAGGCCACTGAAATTCAAACTCTAATTTAGAACTAATGAACTTCAGGTTTGCCTTTAAGAATAGACTATAAAAATCTGTAATGAGAGAATAATAGGAAAATCTTCTGTCAGATGCCCCTTTCTGACTAGACTGTGCCTCTGTTTTAATGGGCTGCTGCACAGGACAAAGCTATGATAGAGAAAAGACCTATATAACAGCAGAGAAGAGCTGTGTATGAAGTTATGCTGGGAATTTAAACTAGGGTGTAAATTGCAGATTAAGTATATTACTGTGACCCTGTGTCACAGACTGGTTCCCTTAATAAATTATGATAGAAAAGAAATGGAAATAGAGAGTGAGGTGTGTAGTGCCATCAACGACACTTCTGATGAGCTACTTAAATGAAAATCTGAAAATGCATTTTCCATGGTACTGGCATCTATAGGAAGATGCCACTCATTTCACAGTGAGGGATTTTATAAGAACATAGGAATAAGTCACACCTTATAATCTTGTTAGAAATTTCTTCAGAGATGCTGTGATGCATGGGAATCAATATCGATTATCACTTCTACATTATTAAGTGGACTCCACTGCAGACATTACATACCTGCTCAGACAAAGAGCTGCTGTATTTTTTTGACATCCTTTTCTTCATGGTTTCTTTTACAGACTTCACCTTTTTGCCCAGAGATATACGGGAGGCAGAGGGTGATTTGATCACTTCTTTATAAACAAAGTCTCCTTCTTTACCCTGCAAAATAGAACAGGGCTTAAGCCTTTAAAATAGAAGAGCCATTTTTTCCCTCAGCCAGCACTTATTGCAGAGGTGTCCAAGCAGACAGAGAACAGCAGCATAGTGTCCTGTTGCCTGCTCCAAATTCACTGTTGAGACGTTGTGCAAATCACTGTAGGAGCCCACTGTAGCTTACTCTTAAAGCCTGATTTGTAAACATGTTGTGAAAGTATTGTTTGTAGACATGTTGGGGACTGTTAGGAATCCTTTATCCTTTTGAATTTCAGCAAGTATTTGATCTGATAGAAAACCTCATGTTTCAGGCTAAGCCCTTCTAACAGGACACACAACAGTGGTTGCAGCTCATGTTGATCAATACTACAAAGAGTTTAACAGGAATAAAGGTACCTCTGAAAATACTAGCCAAACATATATCTCTGTATGCATATATATGTATATAAATATATATATATATGTGGATATTTACATTTGGCTACCTAAATTTACTTTTTATTTTCAGACGGGCGTTCTGCTAACCTCTACAGTTTTACTATGGACTGTAAAAAAAATAAAAACCAACCAAACAAAAACCAAACACCACAAAAATGTACTAAATCCATCCATCATGGTAGGTTAAACTTGTCCTGCTTTTTTTAAGGCACACAGCAGGGTACTGACAAACTAAATTAGCTGGTCCCTATATAGTGGATGACAAAGATCAGCTGCTTTGAATTCATTTAACCTTTTTTAAAACAGCTTAAGGTACCGAGCACTTACTTACGTCACAAGTACAGAGTTAACATGAATCAGCTGACATTTTACCAAACTTGTATGATTCAACCCTTATTTGATTGCCCAGGCAGAAAATTAAATACAGTTTTATGTTCTGCTCTGTTTCAAGAGCCACTGTGCAATGCAGCTCTATTAGATCTACTCCAGCACCCTCCATTGGCAAAGGTGCACCCAAAAATCACAGCACAAAAAAGACCGAAATCCATCTGGCCAAAGAGATTGATTACTGAGTTTGGTCTTTGACTTGTTAAATTTAGCTACAAGAAGATAGCAAACCCTAAAATAAATGTACACTATATTGTACATTAAAGATTTATCTTTTTTTCTACATTTATGTGTTTTCTACTTCATCAATGTTCTTACAAAAAGTTTCTTTGAAATTCAACTGATACTTCATTTCTGACAATACGTTTTTTTTCCCCTTAAAAGTTGTTCATAATTACAACTTCCTTGGAATTTTTGTCTTTTACCAGAAGTTCAGGACAGCTTTTTGCCTAATATTTTCTGAAAAAAACCTTCTACTTAATGGACTTATGTTTTCAAGAAAAAAAACCACTTTGATCTGTGTATATTGTTTTAGTGCACTGTATCTCTCCCACTACTGATGCTCCCAGGGATAAATATAACATCTAGACTTCACACTTTCTTATATTAAAACCAATCCGATCAAAACAAGTGTCTGTGTTTAAAGATAAACACTCTAAGTTCAGAACTTAGTTTGTTTACTGAGTTGAAAATTGATGATTAAAATAACCACCCACAGATTTAGCAAATTTAGGGGTAATTTATGATGTTAAAAAAAAGGCAACAAAAAATATGCCCAAAACCCCCAGCTGACGTAAAAAAGTAATATAATGCTGGCATACAAAATGGCTGAAAAATTAGACTTAAGTGGACAGAAAAGTTATCAGGTCCAATGCTGAAACAGAAAAGAAAAACATGGACAAAAGGAAAAAAATATGTTCGCGATTTCATTTGATATAATGTTCTGGCTCATTTCTGTTCCGTTATTTTTGGTCACAGGCCAACCAGCAGTAACAGTGGGATCGACATGACTAACATAAAATGGAATTAATTCTCAGGGGAGATATGGTTTTTTTTAAACACAAGAATGCTCTGAGATCAAGTGCACAGCACCCAGCACAATGGGATCCTGGTCTGCTCCAGAGCTCTGAGATACAATGAGAAAACTAATAATGAACTTCTTACATAATGGCTTCCATGCAAATAATTTGCAGATCTTCAGCAAAGTTAGCGTCATCATTCCAAACAGCAAATATTTTTTACCAAGGAAGTATAGCAAGCATAAAGTTTTGCCTTGGGTTATGCTCTGAGGAAGTCAGTTATAAGAATAACCCACAGATGTGCCCCCAGATCTGTGCTTTGATCACTTGTTCCTACCTCTTTACACATAGTGTATATAAATACTTAGACACCCATGGATATGGGTGGGTATGTTATTCTCAAAGCTAAGGAAGTTTGAGGTTAACAAAGATCCTCTGTTTTCTTGGATCCCCAAACTATTATTACAGATCTAAATTACACTTCAGTCTATTATAACTCTACTGTGCATTTCATTTTATGCTATTTCAAGTCTGCACCTTCTCAAACTCACCATTTGGTCAGAACTGTTTCCAATATGAAGGGAACGATTTGTCAAATCAAAGCCTCCAAAGCTACAGGTTCTCTGCAAAAAAACAAAATTAGATAGTTTTATTGCCATGATTAGCTCATTTAAAACATCTGCAATTTGGAGAACACCAATTAAAATACAAAATGGAAAAATGGAAAGAAACAAACAAACAAAGGGATGGGAGATTATAAATCAGGAAATCTGTTGTAAGGCAATATGAGTCTTGCTTTTCCGAGACAACTCCTTGGCCTAAGGTCTCCTGCTGTTGAGTCATCTATTGCCTACTCCTCTTTTCAAAAAGAAAAGAGACTTTTTGGTCTGAGGAAACTGTTGATCTTATACATCAAGTTTTCCAAGGTGCTGGCAACTCCATCTCTTCACTCCCATCTGCCTTCATAAATAAGTCCACAGCAGCACTGAAACAGAACCACCAATCGTCTAAATCTTTCAAAGCATTGAATAACCTACCTTCTGAATAGCTGCACAGGCTGCATTTCCACTGAAATACAGGGAATCACTGGAAGCCTAGTAGGGTAAGCCCTTGGTAAGAGGAGGAAAAATCCAGCCCAGCTATCCATAAGCATTGTGTCCCCAGAGACTCAGCAAGCCCTGATTGCAGGTTAGTCACTTCCAGCTTTTTCTTTGCAATCCAAGAGGTAATAAGACCTGACCAATGAACAACCAGCTGCACAGTACTCAAGTAACTGGCCTAGGCAGAAGTCTCATGGGGCAATGCAGGGAAATGAAGGTATAGCCATTACAATTAACTTGCACAGCTTCAACTCTGGGCTCTGAGTGTGGTTCTGAAGACAGGCACATGCCTACTGTAAGTATCCTTTTCAGAGTCAGAGCTGAGATAAACAGGAGGCAGAAGATCAACGCTTGTGAACTAAAAGTTCTTAGGTCCTGACCTATCCAACAGAGTAACTTCAAAGACACTTTAAGAATCAATTAGGTATTCATTAGGTATTGGCTCAGACCTACAAAGTACAGTGAGTCAGTGAAAACCCATCACCTGGGAAGTACCAGCCCACTTTGAGCTTCCTTAGGAAGAAGCAAGCTGCATAAACTGTGACACTTAATCAACAATTATAAGAATTAATTTTTTAAAGTAAACACTCCTCCTGTTCACCAGTTAGAAGCATATATATTAATAGCTTTTAAAAGGTTTTATTTCTAGCTTCTTCCTGCTTACACCCAACAAACTTGGATGACAGTTTTTGTACCCACTAGAACTCTAGTGGAACTCAAAGCCAGCTTTGTCTAGGCCCCACACACATTAAAGAGAATGCTGTGTTGTAGAAATTTTCTAAGTGTTTTTTTTTACCCCAGAAGGCAATGTGACTATGGAACAGGTTTTAAAAATTGTTTTTAGAAAACATTTGAAACCAACCACAAGTAATAAGATTGGTTTCTAAAGCACAGCATGTTTAGCTAGGAGTAATTTGGTCCTTCTGTGAAGAACCATTATAACTAATCCTACAGCGTATGGTAATCCCAACAATGAAGAGAGGACATCTGGAACTGCTCTGAGCAAACTTGTCTGTCAAACCAACCAGAGCTCCTCCTAAAGAAGTCTTCCTGGAGAGCAAAACAACTGTTGGTTAAAAGCTTCAGAATAAATGCACCTTTTTAAGGATGCTTGTTGTTTCACTATGCACCTCCCCATACATTTAAAATTTAACTTCCACCTTCAGATTCCAGTAGGGACCCTGGCAATCCTGCAGCAAACAAAAGGTCTGTGGATGAGGAGAGGGATATTCAATGGAATGGCCATGCAATCAAAAGTAATATTCTTCTGGGAGAAAAGAAAAACTGATGCCATTTGAAAATTTCATGCATGTCCAGGCCACTGAAACAAATATAAATGACAAAAACGAATGGTAAGGCAAGACAGAGTGACCAATTCCACTGAATACAGAGGCATTGCAATTTCCCTGAGGTTGCAGCAAACAAACATTAAGTGTCTCTAGGAAATAGCAGCATTAGTTGAAGCTTGTCAGCTACTTGCAGTTTCAGGAAGAACTGCATTGAAAAAGTAAGGGCAGCAGGTCTCCAACATTTATCCCATTCAAACAAGGCTGGAGAAACAGCTGACTGAGAAGTTCCTCAACAACACAACACTGTCCATTTATTTAACTGTATCTCTGTGATTAAGCAAAGGTCAGCGCAGATAATTTTCATAATGAAATTACTATGGCTTATTAGAAGAACTGAAGAGTTTGTTTCTGTCATCTGTATTTACCAAGACAGTTTTAGAGGGTATTTTTAATTACAGGCATCTCTAGAATATATAAGTATGCTTTTTGGTTCAAGATAACCTTATAATTCAACCCACAGAAGGACGGAGCAAGGTTTCTTCTATCATAGTAATATCCTTGCAGGAAAACAACATCTTCTGAGTACAATGTCTGCAGCAATAAACAGCGTCCTGTGAGGGGCAGGGTAAGCAGCCAATGTAGAAGAACCAGTAAAGCTGCCAGGAGAAAATGTTCATGGTATTGGGTAGGAAAAAAAAAATCTGTATTTTGTGGCCAAAGAGCAAAAAGTGAACCATGAAAGCCTGGTCACCTCCCATAGGAAATTCAAGGAGACCACAGCTGTCACTCTTATGAGACCTTTCAAAAAAAAAAAAATCTGTTATTTAAGATCTGTTATATAAGAGGAAAAGCTGCTTCTGCTGTACTGTTCACTGGAATATCTTGCTTAATGTTACGGGTGCACTGCTGTTTCCATCCACTAAAGTAGGGAACATTGTCAACTAGACAACAGACTGGCTGGCTCAGCCTTGGAGATCTGGCACCAAAGGCAAGTTCCTAGGAAACTCAGAATCATGGTTAATGGAGCTGTCAAAACTGGGTCATATAATCAGAAAGCAGCTTTGGATCCCTCTGGAATGTTCAAATTGCTTAATTACTCAGCATAAGCACAATTTCCTCTTTTGGCCACCCCTTGTTCTCTTTCTGTAATGCTCTGAGGGAAGGTGCCACCTTCATTCCGTGCTAGAAAGAAGGAGCAGTAGTGACAATTCTGTTGGTGGTGAGCAGCAAGCAGGAGGGCAGTGACTACCTAATGCAAAACTCTGTCTTTCTGCAGCTGTGTACGTAAGGGAGAATACTGATTGGGTGACTGAACTATGAGATGCAATCTGAGAAGGGAAGGGCCTATTTAAGGTAATGACCGCTGAAGAGAAATACAGCACAGTTGAGTAACAATACTGTATTAATCTGAAAATCTTGTTCATCTCTTGGTACCCCCAAAGCATCACAAAGAACATATTTATAGCATCTCAAACCTTCTCTGTAGACTGGTAATCTCTGCTTCTGCACTAGGTGAATTAAAAAAGCAGAATTTTGTCATATTTGCTCTCTCACACTGAGTTATTCTGTACACACAGAAACACCAGACTCAACAAAATTCTTCTCTGACAAGATTATATCAAGCTTTTCCCTTATAACTGCATTACAGCGCTTAAGAGTTTCTAATGGCAAAGAAAGCAGAAGCACTGAATTTTAGTTAAAAATACAAAGCAGAAAGTGTTCACTGCAACCTCACAGAAACTGGAAGACCGCCTTCATGGCAACTCTTTGACTCACAGACTTTTGGTGGATTCTCAAGAGAACCCTTTTAGTACAGCGATCCACTGTGGCAGCCCACTTCCTCTTGGCCTCCTCATCCTCCTCCAGCAGGCATCTCCTCAGGTCCTGCTTGTCAGCCTTGCTCAGGGTCCTGTCAGTAACGGGACGCACCAGCTGTGAGAGGTTGAGGTGACTGTACAGGCTTTTCTCCACCACATAGGTGATATTGAACTCGCTGACAGAGGTGCGCCCTCGTAGCCTTCTGTTTGGGAAGCCACAACCTCCACCCCCTTTGGTTTTGTGCCGCAGTAATTGTACGTCGCAAGCTGTGGGGGATGCTCCTTTCCTAGCAGAGCGCTGGCAAAGAAAAGCTCTGGAACAGGAATAGTTAGTATCCATTTTCTTCAATCGGATTTGCTTCCTTACACTCTGAATCTCCTCCAGGGACACCAGAAGATGGTGCTTGTGCCTGTTGCTGTCATAAAAGCAAATGCTTTCTGTACTTACCCCATGGCTCAACGAGCCGAGGCTCTTCTTCATTTCCCCATCTGTCAAGGAGCGGCAAACTTTCTGAGACTTCTCCTCTTCTGGGTAAGAGAAAAATGTCCCAAGTTTCTTGGGAGGCTTGATAAGGCCACGGCTATCAGTTTTGCTGAAGGTCTTCACAAGTTTCCGGTTAGGTCCCCATGTATCAAGACTGCTGGATGAGGGAGAAGTAGTAAGTGAGTCCGAGTCGTCCTCTGGCTGCTTTTCACAGGAGCTGTCAAAGTAGAAGTGCTTCTTGTGAACTCCAGAGTAAAGTGCTGATCTGTCATCCAGTATAGGAGAGTTGTCAAGTGAGTGCTCTTCCACACCTACAGGGAACAGAAGCAGCACAACGCTTGTCATTGTTCATAATTCTCTAAGATGTTTCCCTGTAGAGTATTTATTCAAGATATCACCCACTTAAATTGGAAGAAAAGTATTTTTGATGTAAATTGTTCAGAAGTTATTTTTGAGAGGATAAACCTGAAGCAGTTCTTTCCATTTGTGAAGTGAGAATGCTGGGATTAGTTAACAACAGACAGAAGACAACATCCTGTAAGTAAACTCATCGTTATTTTAAGTTTCTCCCATCTGCAGCTAAAACCACAGATGTTCCCACTAACAACCCCTTAAAAGCTTGAGCTGGGATCTGTTTCTGATGCTTTTCTTCTGATACTTGCATATGATGCTCAGCTCTAGTGAGTTTACAATAGGTCAGAAGTACACCCAGGTATTAAAACCCAAACAAGTACCTCTCAGGTCCAGTTTTCCAATATCTAGTGCTCCTGTGGCTACAGAAAGGAGTATTTTTTGCAGAAAGTTATGGAGCTGAACTCTAGGATGAAATTTAAATTTCTGGGGCTTTGATGGGGGAAGAGGCACCAGTTTTAATCACACAGAATTTATTAAGCAGATGCAGAAACAAAGAAGTAGGTCAAACTGCAGATGTGCCAATTTCAACAGTGTCCTGGTAATAAAAGAAACACTTGGTTTTCACCAAATTTTTCCAGAAAGTATTTCACAGGAATATTTTGCAACATAAGTACTGGACATGGGCAAATAGCCAGGTTTCCTTTTCGGAGTAGAGAGAAAGGAATAAAGAACTTGAAACTGCAATTCCTTTTAACATTTATCATATAAGAAACTTTTGTCTGGTGTTTTCTTTTGAGCAAAGTACAGGCACAGGTTTTAGACACAGTAACAAGGTAAGAGTCATAAAAAAGTACACATCCTCCTCTGTCTCCCTGACAAATTTCACAGCATTCATAGCTATGTATCACACACACACATACACAAACACACGGACAAACATGACTGTATTTACTTCTTGCCAAACAAAATTTCTTAATGACCTAACTTCACCTTCATCTTTGATTGCTTCCACAGTCCAACAGCAGAGCTAAATTTGAACTGTTACCAAAATATCTACAACTTACTTAACTGGCTCATTCAAAAACAACGGACACCTTTCATCATGACAGATTAGCAGCCCTGTATAGGATTCCTGCCTCACCTTCAGTTCACTCTGTTGGCAAAACGGATTTGACACACGTTGGTTGAAACCTAAGATAATATTTTACTATGATAAAGCTCATCATGACATTGAAGGGATAGCGGATCACATCTGACACAACCCTCACTCTTGAGAAATTTACCGGGGTAGGTCTGTAGATTGGAGTCTTGTTTTGACACCACTTTCCCTGGACTGTCCAGCTTGCTCTTATCCCCCTCTACATCTTAATTTGAACAGAAAATAGACAGTCTCTTGGGACTGAGTATGTACTGATAAACAATTTTAGTTCACTAAGTAAATATGTTTTTAAACAGCTTGTAAAATATGCATTGTGTGTCAACACTGTAACAGATGTTATCTGGAGTGAGTCCATGACAAAGCCATCATCACACAGATGTAGATGTGATGCATTTGTAAGTGCTAGATAAGAATGGTGCCCAGGAATTAGGAAGTTTCAGTTATTTGGCTCACTTAGAAGCAGATTAAGACAAAATACATATGGATTCAGATACTGGAAAATTCTAGTGAGTATCAGCTCAGCCAAATGTACATTCATTGTGATAACAGCGTCAGTAATAGAAATGTGGGAGAAGAATCTGAGACTAGTGTGCTTTCCTTTAAAATCTACAGGCACACATAATGGAAATTCAGCAAAGTTGTTCTTTGGGAAGAAGTTTCTGAGTAGGATTATGCAGAATCTTTCTTCCAGGAACCTGCATGTCAGTTTTCAAAATAAGTCTACTCTTACACTATACTAAAGGCTGTTGAACATTAATGAATTTATTTTAATTTTACCGATGTTACTCAATCAAATATAATAGCCAACTCCCCAAAATCTAGTCACCTATGATTTCACATTACTTCACATTCATAACACAGATTCAAAGAACCATAGTAAACAGCTCAAACACCAATCCAGTCAACTGCAGGTAACTTAGAAGGCTAGACAGCAATCCCAAATCTGACCACCCTATTTTTTGTGATCTTGCACAACCCTCTGATATATCTGATTGGGAATACAGATCTGTTTTATGAGAGACTGGGATGCACAACATTTATGAAGCACTTTCAATTTGCCATATGAAAATTTGGGTATCGAATTTCCTGAAAAAAAAGTAATAGACATCTACTGCTAAGGTGAACTTGGCTAGATATCGAATATATCGAATGTATATCGAATATATAATATATGTTCCTTTTCCTGGTTAAGTAAAGGTGGCCCGTCCACCTTGGACAAGTCTTAAGAGGCCTTCCAGTTATACAGAAGTTATGCAGAATTAATCCATGTTGTTATTTAGCAATAATTGATTCTGCTATTGAGTTTTCCAAGAGTGAATCTAGAAAGAAACTCCAGAATGATAAAGTACAAACTCAGAGTTACAAATAATTTAATCAGAGAAGCCTAGAGCTAGAGAAGACAGACAGCATATAGAAAAAGAAGGAAGGAGGACAAACTTTTTTTTTTTAAATACAATTGCTAGTTCAGTGCTTTTTCTGCAGGGGGCAGGGGTGAAAAAAATCAATGGAAATAAAAACCCTGGAAGGAGTGGCACACTTAAGTGAAAGACTGAGGGGGAAAAAGGAAATAAGGAGGTAGTAAAGGTGACGATAGGATACAGAAAGCAAGACAGATACTCAATATGCTGAAGAGAAAGTCTGGTCCAACTGCAGGAAGGTGTCTGCATGCCCAGCAGCTCCTGAGCTGCCTGCTCCTGCATCTGCTCCCATCCCTGAAGCCTCCTCCTGATTGCCCCCTGCAGCTTTTCCCAGACTCCTGGGGGGAGAAGCAGGAGGTAGGACAGGCTTCTCTGAGGGCCATCTTTCTCCAGAGCCATGGAAAAATAGTCCTATTTTGTTTGTCCCATCTCAAAATCCACATTTTTGTTTCCAAGGTATCCCGGCTTCATGCTCACCATATGAGGTGATGAAACCTTTCCAGACAGAGACAGCTGCCCATTCCAGAGCTCTAGACTGCCTGTGCCTTTCACGCCAGCTAGTAACACCATCCATAGTGTAGGAGAGGCAGGCTAGATCACAGATCTGCCAGCAGCTTCCTGCCACATATGCAAGATGCACGTGTTCTCCTTAAATGCAGTAGCAAAGAATTGTAATACAGCTCAGCTCACTGCAGAGCTGAGGAGAATTGGCACACGGTGCCAGGAAGACCACCAACATAGAGAGGTGCCCACAATTCCAGTGAGGACTCAAGCACAGCTGTGCGGAGAGGCTCCTGAGGAATCTGGCTCCATTAATCTGAGAGCTCACACATTAATACAGGTCATCCGGAGTTAATTCTGCAGCATGGTGTTCCCAGGGCCTGAACTCTGCTTCCCTTTCCCCACCCTGCTCCTCCTCCCTTCTCTCCCCTCTCTGTAGGGAGCAGGGCTCATTCAGAAGCCAAACTGCAGACAGCATCTCCCAGAAGTAGAAGTCACAAGGCAGCCTCTATCCCACAAGAATGTCTGATAGAGGTTCTGTGTTTTTGCCACAGGGTGATGCCATGCAGTTCAACTGCACCACCAGCCAGCTGCTACCCTCCCAAAATAAGCAGGAGCTTCACCTGTGTGTCACCCAGGGCCTGGGAGGAGGGAGCACTGTGGTAATGGCTCCACGTACCTCCTTGCTGAGCTTGTGGGGCAGCTGGCTGGGATTGCTCCCAGGCTCATTCTCTCCCCAGCACAGGGCATAAAACATAAGCCAACTTCTAATCTCTTAATGAGGGGCTCTCCAGCGCTGCTCTGAGAATATCAGATCAGCAGCAACCACATTCTAGGCTGTCACTTTCCTCCTTCTAAAGCCTAAAAATTCAATAACTTAAGGCATGCACAATAGACAAGGCAGTTGTTCCTACTTGCTCCTTGTAAATACTCCACCCCTCCCTCCCCCAACCCTCCATTCTCTGTCCCCTCTCAACAGTTACACGTATTTCACACACACAGTTTTAACTATGTTGTTTTTTACCTTCTGTGCTGGGTTTTTTCATTTCTTCAACTCTTATGAGTTTCTTCCTGACTCTGCGAGTAGAATTCACCAGCTTGTGCAACCTCTTAAACTTCACCGACTCCTCTGTTTCATCATCAGATTGTTCTCTTGACTGGCAAAGAAACAAAGGGAATATTAATAAAGCAGTAGTTCCACGGCTTGCTCCTTCAAGTCAAGTTAACCCAGCTCATCTGCTGCATTATGTCAATGCAGCTCTGTAACTGCTGCTATATTTTCAGCTCGGGTCAGACAGAAACATTTAAATTACTGAGGGTTTTCTTGTTTTCTTTTTTTTTTTTCCTTTTTCTTTTTCTGAAAGCATGACATACCATTTTGATTTCTAAATCTGTGCAACGTAAGATCCTAGGCACTGAAATGCATTCCTGCCCTTGTCTTTCTTCACATGCATTGTGTAATAACTACTTCCACGTCCTCTTCCAGTATGTTTCAGGCAGGGATCTTTTCCAGGGTTCTTCTGTACCAGTTATGCTCCCGTGGTTTAGTCAGTCCCTGGTTTGTCTGGCATCTCAGAATTCGCTATTTAAACCTGGTTATAAACAGCTTTTCCAAACTGAAGCTCTGTCACTGACGACTTCTCTTTTTTTCCCCCCAGTCTTCCCAGAAAATCAAAAACAGCAGCACAAGAAAGGGATGAGAAGCAAAGGAAGGAGGAGACCTCATCTGCCTCACTCACGGACTGTCACAGCTACAAAATATTCTCTTCCTCCTCCCTGCTCCTTACACTCCTCCTGAAGGCTCTCGAGGCTGGAATTAAGACGGACAGAGCATTCCTCTAGCACTGACCAAGGGAAAACTCTGACCTTTTCAGATATACAGTGCAGTCCATATTCCCCAGCATCCCGTTTCGTTTTGCATCTGATCCAGTATGCTCAGTTCCAGCTGTTTTCCCTCAAGTATCAAACATTACAGAGACAAAAAAAAATTCCCTTCTCTCCAGCAGCAGTGACACAACAAGCTGAAACAATCCATTCCTTGTGAGCAAGAAGACAACTTCGATTTTCGAGCCAGATCCAATGTTCAACGTGCTACTTCCTCTGTTTTAATCAGTTCAGAATGTGGAAGGCAGTGGGGGGAAGGGCACGGAAGGGGAGAGGAGAGGAGGCCAGCAGGGCTCTCCGGCTTGGCCGGGACAGCCCTGGCATCCTGCACTGCTGCACATTCCTGTGCACAGCACAGGCTCCAGCTGGAGCGCAGTATGGATCGTATACCTTACTTTGTTTGCAATCATAGTCCCAGCCAGTTCACAGCATTCCTAATGGTCAGCTCTAAAAGCCTTTATGCAACTTCCTGTCAGTGCAGCTATCTGGGTTTCCACAGTGTGCTCATCCTTTTCTCTCCTTCTCCTTAAATAAACTTTTAAAAATAAAGATCCCCAAGAGATGCAAGCCAAGTAAAAACAAACAAACAAAAAAAAGCCATCTCCTTCTCTTCCCAGCAAAAATGCTGTCTGCTTATCTGGAGGATGAATAAGAGAGGCTGAACATAAAAATGCTTTCTACTTTTGTAGTGCACTTAAAAACCAGGATGAGGTATTAAAGGCAGATGCTATGGGGCAGGACACCAATTAGCAGCTGCATTGGAATGTTTCCAAAGGCACACTGTGCCTGACAGAGCTAGGGCAGCTCTGAAAGCCTACCTCCCAGGCATGCACCTCACAAGGGGCCCAGAACCACACCAGAGCAAACTTCAACAAATTTCTGCAGGGGCACTATCCATTACCAGTTTTCCACAAACTTTGCATTACTCCAAATTAAGGAGGAATACCATCTGACCACATATGGCAGTAGGAACTGTCATTCTATCATCCAAGAATTGCACAAATGTGTTTGTTGTGCTTACAGACTGCCTAGGTAATTAATAAACTTCCTTCGGGAAAAATATGACTGTAAAGAGTACCAGGGTTGTTTACCTCAAGTAAATTAAGTAACAACATGAGAATTAATTCAGAGATTATGGCTAGGACAATTCAGTGATATGTCAAACAAGACAGACACATTTAGATAAGATGATGAATAGATTATTGACTGTAATCAAGAAGTTCAGTCAAGGCTTCTTGGGCCATTAACTGCATCCTGGCAAGCAACCATCATGCATATTCTGCACTCAAGATATGTTTATTTTAAATTCAATTACTCTAGGGGATTGCTTTCCATCATTACTTTTTGTACACTCTCAGTTTGCAAGACTACTGTCTGTGAGTTCTGTAAGACTTGGAGAACAGCTCATACCTGGTCCTCTCTCACAGGATTTCACTGAAGAATAAACAGCTAGTCCTACTTGGTACCACTGATATCTGGCAAGGAACTGTGCCCCTCCAGGGTTATGAAGACTTAAAATACAACGAAGAAAGAGCTTTTACAATGTCTGATATTTGCATTCACAAGTACCACAGCAAAAGCAAGTGCAAAAATAGTATCAGTGCAAGGTACTGAAATCAAACCTGAGTGGGTGGTATAGAGGGTGCTCTATGGTGATACTTCAAAATAAATAAAGTCCAATCACAATTAAGTGCCATCTGCTTTTTCCCAAAGCTTTAGGACTGCTAGTACCCTTTTGAGCTGGGGTCCTCCACAAGCAGCAACAAATCCTTTCCATTCCCAGTGCTTTGCAGGTAGGCAAGAACAGGTTCTTCTTTAAGGGGAGATGAAAGACAATCTCCCTCCAGAAGCCTACGTCCTATCATACCAGGTAGCATATGACAGAGAAATCTTCTACAGCAAAAAAGGATGGACAATAAGTTGATGTAAAAAGGCCTAAAAATTGTGACTATACCAGTGGTGCCGCTAAGAAACTTAATTGTTAAATAATGCTAATTCCTTGAAAATGAATGCGTTTTTCAAAAAGGGTTACTCTTCAATTGCTTCCTGTTTTTGAATCAACTTTTTAAGAAAGGCCTTGGAATTATCAAAAGTTTCCACTTTGGCATATGGGAAACAGAGCTTAATTTTCCAGCTCTAGCAATGCTTTCTTTTACAGCTAATACTAAACAGAAAACAGTAATGTTAAGCATTCAGGCCATAACTGACATATTTGGAAATCATTGAATTTCCATGCTTTGACTTCCCCAACCTACTCTACCCTCCCCTCCTCCATGGTGACCAAATTGCTTTTTTTGGTAGCTGTCCCTGGGTTCAGATGGGAAAATTACCCCAATGTCCCCAAAGCATGGCGGGCTGGGCAATTGTCTTCCTGGACAGTGAGACCTTGGCACAGGGCTTGGATGTAGACAGCTGCCAGCCCCCTCTTGCTCTTTCCCTCTTCACAGGCACTCCAGCATGCTGCAGCACTGAGAAGGGTAGATGTGGTCTGTTATAGAGTGGATGAGTCTGCAAGATGCTCAGCCAGAGGCTGTCAGGCACTGGAGGAATCCATGCTGCACTCTGTCCACAAATGCGTCCCAGCTCTGGCACACAGCTCTTACACCAGGCCAATCCTCAGTGTCCTTAACGTGCTGATAAAACAGCCAGAGCCCCTCCAACTCCCTGTGCACAGCCAAGGCAGGCCTCTCCCTGTGCCCTCAAGGGGACAACAAACAGATTTGCAATACTGAAAATAGGAACAACTTAACTCCATCTCCTCTGCTCCAAATTTTTCCATCCGAAAGCCCATATGGCTCAACTTTTAATTACTTTGGCTAATGCTGTATGTAGTAATTCTGTGGTGAATGCTTAAGTGTTTCATTTCTGGTTTCCAGGGCAACATTACATCAGATCGCAGACAGCTGGCTCCACGGCCCTAAACCATAGCAAATTGGCCAAAGCTGATGCACAAAACTCACGCTGGCTGAACGCGAGCGCAGGGCCCGGCCGGGCTGCCGGGGACCCGGCGCAGCCTGCGGGGCCCCTTGGCAGGGCTGGCCGGGCGGAGCCGCCCTTCCCCGCGCGCCTTGGAGCAAGTGCGTCCCGCATCTGTGATGCTCTCACGGCGCGGAAACCCGCCAGCTCGGAGAGCTTGGCTGCACTAACGCGCAAAGGACTGCAGGGAAACAGGGAATATATTAACAGCATCTGGAAATACCAAGAACTGCATGCAGAGCACTGCAGCCACCACGTACCACACGGCTGGAAAACTACAGAGAGGCCAAGGCCCGTACCCGCTGCCCAGCTTTTCGCTGCTAACAATGAAGATGCTCTCAAATCCAGAAGAAATAAATCCTCTCTGCCACCTCTCACCTCCCTTCACCTTGGAAAACTCTCTACCTGTGCACCTCCAAAGGCCACACTTTGCACCATCTCATATGTAAGATCGAAGTAAAGAGCTTTATATTCAGGAACAAATAGGAAATTAGCACATGTACTCTGACATTCTAGGAGCTCACTACAGCTCTGCTCCTGGCACCCTTCTCGCTTTCTCTCCTGCTTTTCTCACGCAGGCTCTTTGCTGCTGCTTGCTCGGGAGGCAGGACACATGCCTTGCTCTGCTGCTCTCTAACATCCAGCCCCTTTCACACGCCACAGAAATAACAATCTTAACCTCCCTCTTTGAATTAGTGCTTCATACACAGAGAGGGAGAGTGAGAGAGAGAGAACTAACATTTAATAGCATTCTTGGAATTAACTGGCAAAATGTAAACCAGAAGTAAGTAGCTAGCTTTCGACAGGACTATGTTTGGAAACACTTCAGGGTTATAGCAGCAGCCCTTAAAAAACAGGCAAAGCTTGGTAGCCATGTCCCAGTAAAAATGTGTAAGAAACACTAGTACAACATCCAGGTTTTTTTTCAAAAAAACCTCAAATATATATTACTTTTACATGAGCCGTGTGAAGCCATTTAGAGAGATGTTAAAATTTTACAGTTCCCTTTATGCCCAGTAATAGTTCAGACCCAAAATGAAATCTCTAGGAAACCTTCTGTCTAAGAGAAAAGGCAAGTTTTAATACCTGATTAAACTTAAGCTGCAATTCTTTTTTGCTCTCAGACAATTCTTGTTCAGCAAAGTGGGGCAAAAAAACCACATTTCGATTCATAGACACATCACATCACATCCCCCAGCCCTGGCTAGCTCACAGCAGAACTACAAGCTCTATAGTAAATGCAAAGAGGTTTTGCTGTTCCCTTTAGGAGATGTGGCTACACGTGTCCTTTCTTCTTTCTAACAGGCTTTCCATCTGCCAAAAAATTCCAACCATTCTAACTTTAAAAAGTTTATTAAAGATGCCTGGATAAAGTCAGAGACAGGAAAACAGAACAGAACTTAAAAGCCCAAGGAAAGGAAAAGGAAAACTGAGAAAAGCTATGCATGCTGTGCCGTGCCTAAGAATAACCACAAAAGCCTCTTCTCTTTTTCCCTCTCTGAAACAGGAGGCACATCCTCTCCACATCATGCTATTTGCTCAGTTTCAATATAGCATATAACTTACCAGCTTCAGCATTTATAGGCCTAAAGCTCAGTTTCGAGTATTTTCCCTTGAGTCCTCAAGCGCTGTCAGCTTTGTAACCCTAAAATTTAGGAGCAGACACTTCTTCTTAAGTATTGAATTTGCTCTGAATCCTGCACACAAAATGCCTCTTCTCTCAAGTTACATTATCAGACACCAAACTGGCTCTGATTCCAGTGCTGAATATGTAAAGAAGAAAAAAGCAAGATGCTGGACTCAATTAGCTGTTTTCTGCTCACTGATTGATTCCCCCAATTACTCGCTAGCTGCATAACTTGCAAGAAAGGCATAAGTCATCAGCTCTAAGCAAATCTTCTATTCACCACAAGGAAAAAGGGAGTGTTGTACATGGCAAACAATCCCTGTTTTCACTGATGAAGGCTTGCTGACCTCTTGCTGGCCTCCAGTTCCTTAATTACTGTCTATGGAATTTCAGTGAAAGAAAAAAATACAGAGAATCTCTGCAAAGCCAGGATGAAGAGTGACCCTCAAACACCACCACTAGAGTGGAGGCTGTGTCTATAGGAAATATAACTTAAGCCCTTTACCAGGCTTTTTTTATTTTCTCTTTTTCAATTCTTTTGACAAAAATCCCTGGAGAATTTCCCTTTATAAGAGGCTAATTTGAAAGAAAAATAAACCTTGCTTAAATGTTTTCTAACTTGGTGAACTTAGATACTTCTTTTGATCTTTCCCCTCAGTTTCAGTGCTAGAAAAGAACATAATAAGAACTGGAAAGAGAAATGTTCGTCCAGAAGTGGTGGCTTTGTGAAGTATCGTAGTGTGACTTTCAACTTCTCTGCCTAGGCCGGGCTCTGATCTCCCTTCCTAAGAAACAGACTCTGAGATGCTCAAGTAAATTGGCATTCCTTTTACAGGCAACCACACCTTATCCCAAACCTTGCAAAAAATCCACAATTTGGACATTTCTTCTCAGAGCACAAGAAAGCAAGGACCAAAATTGCTGCTTATTGGGAACACTGCTGTCCAAGGGTGGAAAGCAGTAGCAAAGGGGTACCAGAACAGCACCCTCTTTAAGCTGGGGAAGATTCCCCTTTATCAGGACCACACTACCAGTGGCCTGTTAATCTGGATGCACTGCAAATCAACCACATCATGAAATCACAGCTGAACTAAACATATATTTCCTTTGATGACTGGCTGATTTTAATGAGCCCTCCAGTCAAATAGCTTTTATCAATTTCTCCACCTTTGTACTGTGACTGTACATAGCTTTTCTATTCCCTAGTGGTCATGTAGACTAGATTTACTAGTGTGCTGTAGCTGAGTTCTTACCCTTGAATTACTTCAGCCCCAAAACTCTGATGTAGAGCCCTATGGAAAATTCTAAGCTTCAGATAAAACCAGATAGTATTCTCCAGTTTCAATAACATACAAGCCCACATCAAGTGAAACATGACAGCAACTTCCTTGAAATGCATCCCAGATTCCCTCAGAAGTTCATGGCCATGAGTGAAACTGATCTAAGTTTGCAACTTGAGTTTTGAAGGTTTTGGGTTTCATTAAGAAAACTTCACAGACCTCTAATCCTTGCAGAGGCTGTTTATAGAAAACTGCATCAAACTAAGATGTGACGATCTGCATCATAATCTGAAGTTAAAAATAACGGCCTCTAAAATTTTTAAAAATATTAACAGAGGTCATAAATATATTTTTTGCCAAGAGCATGAACTGCAAAGGCTGTGCAAGTCTAACGTGTGCAGTGTCAGCCCCCGTAGGTAACCCTGTCTGGGTTTGGTCTGTGATTACTTATAAGAAAATCAAAGGAGCGTCCAATGGCTACTTTGGTGAGAGATATATTACACATTAGCTGGTGACGACACTGCTTGATGAAATTAGTGGGAAATATTTGTCATAAGTAACGAGAGCATAAAAGTTTAATTCTCCCATGAGGTCTGTCTTGATACCAGAATAGCTGCTTAGGCAAATTCCTAGCTGTTAACTGTTTCCAGGTTTTAGTTTAATTTTGAGAAGCACATTGCTGACGTTTGTATCTACAAGCCAGACAGACTTCCTCATGGTGAAGCATTTCTCTCACTGATTAGCATAATTAATTTTAATGCCATTACAACTATACTCATGTACCACTCGTCAGAGGCATATGTAGCAGAATGAAGCTCTGTATTACGTTATTCTGTACCTGTTACAATGCAACATTCTTTTCGAATTCTCCCGCAGGCTCCTCTATGCATGGAAACAAAAGTCTTTAAGAAGACTCTCTCAACTGAATCTTGTGTTTTGGCAAAGCTAAGATACAGGGAGAACTCCTATTCTTTGGCATAGACTGTACTATTAATGAATGGAGTACTCCATTGGTACTGGAAATCCACCTCTTTACTTCTTGGAAAACGAAGAGTGAAACAGCAATACATGAAACACAGCAAAATTCATATCAGAGAAACAAAGGAAAAGAATGAGAGCCTTTTAGTGAAGGCTGGAGTAACTTTAATTACATTCTTATAGTACCTTCAAACAATGAGGTTGTTAACATTACCATCCAAAGCATGAGGAAGGAAAAACCAGCATCGGGGAAGGGGCACAAGGGGTAACAATGAGAGGGCAATTAAAATTTTATGTTGTGCCACAAGTAAAGATTATTCAGCCTGTGTCTGCCAAATAGGGCAGGGAAACACATGGCTTCTGAAGATTCCTAATTCTTGAACTGAGCAAAGGCTCGTTCTAATTTAACAGGCTTGGTCTCAGAAAAGATGGGGGCAGGGAAACCACATTATGGATTATAGCATCTCCTGCTGGCTGATGCATGGAGAATACAAAAAACACTGGTATCACCCCCTCACCCTTTGGGTAACAAGCAGAAAAACTAAGCAGCTGCCAAAAGGAAGAAAGGATATAAAAAAGTGAACTAGCATGTCAGAATAAGTATTAAATTAATTTGCCTTCCCACTTCCCATCCTCCTCAAACATGGCCAAACATTTTGCAGCAGAGTAAGTCAGTAGGGCTTGTCTGAATGCAGGCAAACAGAAGTGGTTATGAACACGCCTAACTGCAGCCGCTGCTTGGGTGTTACTGTAAGCTCTGAGTCATGACAGAAGGAAGATTTTTCTCAGAGACTTTACAACAGACTAGCTAGAGGAGAAACTCCTGCTGGCAGTGAGCAGGAGGTTTACTTGGGCTACATTACTGCCAGCTGCTCAGTACAATCCTGTGGTGACAATGTTTAGTCCTGCTAGGGACACATACCTAGCTAAGCTGTATCTGATAACAATAAGAGTGGCTCTTGCATGGTAAATAATACTTAAAGATGTGATAGTTTTATTCTGAATAATTTGCAGCAGTTTCTCCTGCAAATTCTGAAGTGTTTTGGAGAATTTCAGAAAAAATAGGTAAAAACTCCTTAAGAGTGTTCTACAAAACCAAATACAAATACATCAATGGTCTCTTGCTTTGCTGTCACTCAGCACTGATCTTACTTTGGGTTGTGTCATGGGAACCGTAGTGATGATTTGTATTTCTCTCATGAAGTTTTTTGTATTATTGTACCCATGGGAATTCCTGTTCTTATGCATAGAGAGAGGGGAGAGATCATAACAAAATATGCTGTAATTCTTCTGCTACCAGCTTTCACCAAGAGGTGCTGGACACTGTCCAGCGCCTCCCAGGACAGGTCCCTGTGACAGGCACATAGCGTGGGAATTTACCACTACCATTTTGAAGCATGTCTTATAGGTTCTTTTTCATCATAACTGTTACTAAGCACTGACAATATTACAGGAATTTGGCTGGTTATAATAAATACACCATCCGATACAGTGAGGCACATCAGCAGTTTTCAGAAAATCTTAACAGAAATTGGGTCACTAGATTCTTTGGAGCAAAGATGAAAGCTCTGCATTCATTTATAGCCACACTCAGCAGCAGCTCCCCTCTCTTACTTGAAATAGCATGCAGGGTCTAGAGGCATCAACAAGTTCTCCAAGAACTAAAACACAGAAGCATCCTCTTCTACCCTTCAGCCTTTCTGGGAGAAGAAATCTTACCAGAAATGGTGAGCCCTGGGATAACAGCAAACCAGGGCTAACTTCAAAATATTCACATTGCTTCAAATTAAATACTACTGTTTAAAGTAAAACAAACTTCATCATACCCTACTCTCCATAGATTCTGAATGCTGATTCCCAATATACATTGACTCTGAGCTTATTTTAACAAATGAAACTGACTATACCAAAAGAAGGACATTTTCCTGTTTTCCTCTATTATGAGCAATAATAATGTTAACCAATGGTTAAAAATTTTAAGAATCCATCAGTACTGTGAAAAAAATTCAATTAAAAATAGCTACATTTAGAAAGCATCCACATACTGAAATACTGTATAACTCTACAAAATGTGGATTTGCTAATTTTTTAAGCATTTGTAATTATGCTTAAATTTACTCCTGAGGTAATTGGTGCTACAGAAGTTACACTTTCATTATTTCTTTTCTTCCTATTCTTCACACTTACCAAACAACACAATAATGACTGTCATGAATCAGAGATAATTGTATCAGACTTAATCTTTTGTCAGAGACAGGTTTGTACCATGTGTACCATGTACACAATCCTGATTCAACAGCTTCAACATCTCCGGTACTGAAATGAATACAACTCAAAGTCCATTCTCATCTGCTACTCTGATGCCTGTAGCAGACACAAACCCAATTCTGCACAGCATTTCAACTTTTAGCCCTATTTACTATTTGTCAAAAAAAGGAAATAATAGTAAGTACAGTAGTAACAAATTATTATCTCAGTCCAGGCTAGAGTTTTTGCTGTGTGGACTCAGTGGACTGACATCTGTTAAAAAATGGATCTACAGAAGACAGAAAAGAGAAGCAACGCAGATGGGTATTGTCCCCAGCATCGGCCTCACGGTAGATGCAGATGTGCACAGCACACTTACAGGTTTGCTCCACTGCTGCCACGCTCCTCAGAGAACACTAATGGGCTCCCAGTTTCCTACTGGTAATGATGATCCTGTAATGATCCTGGGAAAACAAGTGTTGGGAGGGCAGGGATGTAAAACAGCACTGAGGCCGTCCCACTGCCCATGTGTGGGCCATACTGTTGGAGGGAGATGCTGCTTTTTTTCTCTCCACTCACATAAATACTATGGCCTCTTTCTTGAGGCTGCTAAGGCACGTGTGGTAGGTGGGGTGATGTCAGACAAGCATGGCACAGCTCACTATGGCACCTTTCAATGAGGGCCAGCTACAGTACCTGGGAGTTTGCTGGATGGGTGAGCCTTACCGCTGATCGAAACCAAAATACAGAAGATGAGACCAACAAACTAGTTTGGTCCAGAGATAATTATAACTTCATCTAACTTGCATCTACAGAAACTGTCAGTGAAGTTAATTAGTGGTTTGTGTCAGTGTCAGCACATGTATGATACACTTTTGTCAAGCTCCCTCATGCTTCCTCCTCTCCACTTCCCCACTCTGGCATGAAACATGCAAGTGGTACAATTAGTGGTCTTCAGCAGAGGGTACAGGAAAGAAAGTGACTGACACACTGAATGTACTGACTTCTCCTTGTGCTGGTTCTCCAAGCTGGGCTTGCCTACCAGCAAGGGCTCTGAGGATGAAGCAGCCCTATTTTAGATTAACTGAGAATGTCAGCCTCCAAAAGTTATCAAACACTCTTCTATCTTTAAGAAGCATAAAAGTGTAAAGAAAGAATGGGATACAATTTTGAAGAACTCTCTTTCCCTGGACTTTCTGACTCCTGAGGACAAATAGGGCCTTATCTACAATCCAGAAAGGGATCCATTTGTAATCTGCACCTGCTTTACATCCCAGTGCTTGGCACAAGGCAATGAAAGCTTGTCTAGTGTTACTGTGAACTGCCTTCATTGCAACAGAGATGAAACATATATATTCAAAAATAAATTTCTAAGGAAATCATGAGGCATTTTAGAGCTTTGCTACATCTGACTGAAAAGACAAACAGTTTCGACTGCATAGCCACATTAGCAAATAACACACATATTTTGTTGTGAAACAGGGGGACCACAGTAGTGAAACTGAAAGCTACAAATTGCTCTAAAGTGGCAAAGAACCAAGTCACCTACTGGCTTGGCAAGACATTTGTTTGTTTATTTGTTCCTTAAGAAGAAACAAACAGGACATGCAATTAAGAGCACAGCAATGACATGGGGCTGCCTCCCTTGGGATGCTGACCTTTCTACTCCTCACTCCTTTGTGGTTCATCTTTAGGGTTTAGTTTTGTTAAGGGTATGAAACACAAGTTTCCATTTCTTGGTACAGTAATTTAAAAGAGGAGAACCTGGAAAACAGAATACTCAAATCAATCTTCAAAATCAGAATCGTTAAATCAACACCAGTTATGTTATCACGTATAAACACATGATAGCTATAAAAGCTTTTTTTAAAAAGTGGTCTTTTCCTAAAAAGGGAAACAATAACTTATGATATATACACTTAAGATATTATTTGTATGCTATGGGCACAGTTGACTTGAAAGGAAAGGATTACTTAAAACCTTAGAACACTCCAGACATTCTGCCTTCATTTTTAGATTCTCTCATTGCTTAGATTCTAACTTGTTTTTGTTTTGTTTACAAAATGATCACATTGTTTCACTAAAACCTGCCTAGTAACAACTTGTTTGTGAAACTGAAAAATAAATACATAAATTTAAAAGGCAAGAAGAACCAGAAGAACCATTGCCCAAGGACTTCAAATTCAAACCAGAAATGTTTAGTTCATGGCCTATATAAAATGAGTGGGGTAATTTTGAGGTTCCAAATACTCAGAGTACAAATCACAGAAATGGCACTGAAACTCAAGCCATTTAGGAAAGAAAGGGCTTGAAAACAGAATCATCTCTGCATGTCTCAAAAACTGCTCATTTCAGATTAGCAGAGAGGTGCTTTGGCAAAAAAGTCTGAGTGAACATGTATCCTATCTCTAGACATATCTGATACTTTTCACTGATTGTTTTTACTTTTTGTCAATTACAGTCCAAAGTCTTTCACCCCAATTAACCTCAGTTTCATTCTTGTCCACAAAAAAAAAAAAAAAGTCAAGCTGAGTTTTGTTCTAACAAGAACTTTTCATTTCTGCATGTGATCCTCTCTTCCCTTTGAAGGCAAGCAGTTTCACAGCTTCTGCTAAAGGCAATCAGGATAAAAATCCAGAGCAAGGACAAAAACCTTGAGAATTATCTACAGTGACTGAACAGGGAACCCTCACTGAAGTTAGCAGAAAGTTGGTTCAAATCCTATCGGAACAGCAGAGAGGGGCAACCAAGCTCTTGGCTCAAAGCGCAAAGATGGCTCAGGAAAACAGTTTCAGAGAAAAGGTGCCAAGTCATTCCATTAGGGCAGAAATATTGAATCATGTTCAGTCCTCAAGAGATACACATAGCTTTCAGTAATTCAACACATGTGTAAACCACTATAAGAAGATTTAAGAGAGAAATTCAGTATCCTTCTGAGATTTGACCATGGTAAATGAGAGTTTTGACGGGCTTATGCTATAGGAATCCTGGACAAAAGCCTTAAAAGAAGGGAAAGTTCAAGCTATAAATACTAATGAGGAAAAGATAAGATGTCTTTCAGCTGGCTAAACAATCAGTTCAGGAGAGTCAGGATCCTTCCTTTTCTATTCTTTGCACATTTTTGATATGTCAGAAGAGACTATAAGGCAACATCAGTTCCCCTCTGCTTCAATGTAACTAAAGATGGGCATATTTTTTTGAACACAAACAACAAAAACTTTCTCTGCCACCAAATATGTTAAACATCTCATAAAATGACATTGCATTCCTTTTTTCATTTAGGAAGGAGGAGCTAACCGGCTGCTGCAGTTAGCAGGAAATTCCAATGACAATAAAATAAATAATTCAACCAATGGTCTCAAAAGCCTATGATTCAATTATATGGGTTACAAAGAGCTTGAATTTGACAGTCAAATGTGTTCTTCTCTAAGATTTAGCTGTGAACTTCCAATTAGAGAACTGAAATGGAATAAGCTACTCAGGGAAAATGAAGATATCTGGAAGGAAAAATTAATTAATTCAGTATGGCAGAACACAAAGGCTGTCTGGTACGCATAAAAACAACAGTTAAACAGCTCAGAAGCAAAAAAAAAAAAAATATATAAAGGGAGGAAAGCTGCCTTACTGCTTATGGATCTGACAAAAGTCAAAATCTGGGCTGTGAGTTTGCAAATGCAGAGACAGAAGTGTTTGAGGGCAGGAGGCAGCTAGGACTTAGCCAGATCCTCATCTAGAATGTATCAACAAGGGCTAGAAAAGCCTGAGGAACTACTGATGAATCAACAACTTCCCTCTAAATGACCTAAATGCCTTTTTCTCTGCATTTTAAAACAAGGGGATTTTTGCCTGGGACAACTTGTATTTTAAAAGCTCCGTGACAAAGGGGTGAAATTTAAAAAAAGAAAAAAAAAAAGAAAAAAAGAGAGATTATACAATAAAACTTTTGAAGTCTGTAAGAACAGACTTTGAAGATTTAAAATGCAAGTTAAAGATTCTCTGGAGACAGAACAGAGCATCACAAGGTCAGTGATACATTTGCTATTAAGGAAATTGCCAGGTAAATCAGGATATTTCAGTTCTTCAATGAAAGAATTTAAATATTAAATGACACTGGGGAGCTATATCACAATAAGAGGTACTTACATTACAATTGGAAGACCCGTCAAGTGTTGAGTAAGAACCATCAGGCCATTCTGTAGCATCTACAGTGCTGGATTGCCTGTGCTGGGCTTCATACTCTTTCAGCTGAAATTTGAAAAGACCAAAAGAACATTACCCAGTGACAAGAAGAGATCAATCTTCATTAAAATAGCAAGAGTTAATGCAATTAAATTTTTTCCCATGTATCATTGTGGACCTGGGAAAATCTGAAAATTTCTACTGCACACCTCACTATTCAACATAAATTGTCCAACAATCAGAAGTTTTAAAAATGAGTTGTTGTTTTTGTTTTTTTTTACTTACACAGAAATGATCTGTAAATACTGAAATTTGATGACCTGTTGTTGGTAAAACATAAATTACACATTCCCATCTCAGAGGCAGAGTTTACAGTGGACAGACTAAATCTCAGTGACCTGCCAATTTCCTTCATAAAGAAAATGATCTGCAGTAAAGACTAGGAACCATCCTTTGTAATTAAAAAAACAAAACACAACAAAAAAAACCAAAACCAAAACCAAACAAAAAAAAGAAAAAAACGGAAAAAAAAAAAAAAACCCAAAAAACCAAAAAACCCCAAACAAAAAAACCTCTCCCATTTTCCAATAAAAGGCTTCAGACAAAACCAATACTACAGGAGTCAAAGTGTTGTAAGGATCAAGAATTGATATTTTTAAAGAAAACAAGGCTGTTGCTAGTAGCTCAGACCACTTGAGGGAAACTCTACCAGTCCATATATGAACTATCAGATTAACTACCACCCTTTCACCCCACAGAACTTTAACAGCAAAGAAAACTAGTTCCCAGTATTCCAACACAGTAATTTTTAAATCTTGCATTTTTTTTCATTATATGATTTCCAGGAAAGCAGTATTTTCTTCAGACATTAACATAAATTTATGTTCTACAATAATCTTTTTTATGACGTAGTATGTCAGTAAAGGTATTTATCTGATTGCCAACCTATCAAAATTATGTTTTCTCTAATGGAGCCCATACATAACATCCTGTGTTCCATCACAGTATTTTACACAAAGGTTGTATTGAAACTTTAACCCTCTTTTGGCTCCTGAGCAATTAAAACCTCGGCCCCATTGCTGCACAAATGCAATACCTTATAGTTCTTTTTCTTGTGGTTTATTAACATCTAGAGTTTATAAAAAAAAACTTGTGACAGTCACCACTCCACTTACAAAAAAACATCTGTGTTGCACATCTGTCATAATGTCATATGCCAAAAATGGCTGAATACATTTTCTTGAACATTATTAAAGTAAAACACCACCTTTTTTGGCCAAGAAATAATCAGAAAAACTTTTAGCTCAAAGGAAAATAGTAAGAAATATATGTGTTCTGAATCAAGTAAGGCAAGCCCAGCAAAACCTGAAGAATTTCTATTAAACAATCCTATGAACATGATAAATAAGAGCTAGTACAAGTAAGAGAAATGCGTCTCCCTCACTTTAGACAGCTGCAATGAAGAAGTCTACACTTAAGCTTTTCTTAGATTAGTACCTTCTATTGCTTCTTAATGGAGAGAAGCAATGCCTTTAGGACTCTACTAATGTACCATGAACTGGATATCTATTTGTGGTGGGGCTAAATCTCACTTTTCTCAATAAACAAAGGAATTGCTATCTAAATTATGCTACCTATCGCAATGGGGCAAACAGGCTGGCTTTTCTCAACTTCTCCTATATTTTGTGAATGAAGTAAAACTCCAGATTGATACATCCTACATTCTAAAACATGTTTGTCGATGAGATTGAAATTTGCATGTATCATACATACCCTAGCAAGTGCTTCCTCAATGGTGATCATCTTCTCTTTCACCATCATCATCAGCTGGATCCGTTCTTCATCACTCATTGTGATCTCACTGGCCACATAACCAACATCCTCTCCTGTACAAAAAAAAGCACAAATATTTTAAGCACATGTAAGAATTCCTGCACAGGGCAGGGTACATTGAAACTGGATTTTACCCAGTGCTCTGAAATCTGGTTGCCACGTGGATCTGGCTGGCCAGAAACAGACCCTCCCCAGAGCAGGCTCATGGTATGATTTCAGAGAACTGAATGATTTTGAAGTAGCTGAGCAATAAAAGGAAGCAATTTAGAACTAAAAAACTAAGTCTACTTTGACACTGAAAGCAAGCAAGCACGAAAAGGAGAAATAAAAACTGACCATCATCACGTGGTTATTGACCCTGAAAGACAAGAATTAAAAGAGGAAGTGCTAATGCCAAAAAACATCCAGCACTCAGTCCTGAGGAATACTGGAATCAGCTGCCAGAACCTGTCTGTTCAGGAATGGTGTGCTGGGCCTTGCAGCTCTCTGCTGTGGACTGGCCACTGCTTGTGATATATCCAGACTAACTAATCACCCACTTAGCTGGCACATGGTGCCAGATGTATTGCACTCTCCACTACCACTCTTTCTGGTATGTGCTTAGCATATCAGCACAGACAATTAGAACTTGCCTTGAGAACCAGCAAGGACCCACACTTAACTGAGAGTGTGTCCCTTTTGGACCTGCTAAATGAGCTTTTGTCCATTTTGGCCAAAGGCATCTTTTTTAGTTACATATATTACTTACATATTAACTGAATCACTTTGCATGTGTGCCATCACTGACAGTTAGGACCAAAGGCATCCCAGCCTCATGTCTGCAGTCTCAAGAGTTTCACTTGTCATTTCTGAGCACTGTCATGATGAACCAAACCTGTGACACTTCCAGAACCACAGACCCCAGGTGCCACACTATTACAAATGCATTTTATTCCTTTGTGATGCTGGCTCTTTACATTTTGTATGGATAAGATGTGCACTGTTGAAAAAGCTTTACCTTTTGAAGTCTGCCTCATTAGGCCTTTCTGGTTCTTTCGGAAATTCTGCCAAAAAAACTTATTTTTCTTTTTCCAGTCTGCTTTCCCTAAAAGGAAAGTGGAGTGGGGGGATGAGGGGAAAGGGAAAAAGAATTTTAGAAAGAAACTTTAGTTAGAAAAGTCTAGAGAAGCTTTCAAGCATTTCATTGTATTTTTAAATCAGAGACAAGAATAAAATACCCTCAGATTTTCTGGTTTTCTTGATTTATTCCATACTAGAACTATGTTGATACAGCTATTTCAGAGCAATGCACATTCTTTATAACTGCCAGTGCTACAGAGGATTAAGATAGGCCAGTAACTTACATATTTTGAATTATAAAAAGAAAATATTTTACATTAATTTTGATGTCTGTTGTTAATGTCAATTCTGGAAGTACTTTTGAAGTAATTGTTGGTTTGTTCTCTTTACCTGAATAATCACAATTATGCAGCGTAAGCCACAAGTCAGAAAAGTGATTTTCTAGTATATTTGTGCATATCTATCAAGAAATGAAATAATTAACATATATACACACACATACACATATTCTACTTGGCATGAGATCATCAGCTACATCTAACTCTTGCTCTTTATATGCCTGGACTGTACAAGGCTGCGTCTCCATATCCACAAGTACCACATGTCCATATGGATTGATGACCTCAAAGTAAATCATTTGCTCTAGAAAGAAAAATGGGATCTAGCTCAAGGTAGGGTATATATATCTGTGTTCTGTTGAATTAACCAGGGCACATGCTATAAAGTTTATGCCACCTAGAAATGAACACACTGTACCTGATCTGGCAGAAATGCTACTGACAAAGAGCTATTAGTATTTAAGATCTTGCCCTGGATGGCCTAGACCTGAGCTTCCTGACTCTCTGAAATACTACTTAAGTTTAGGCTGTGTGGACATGCCCCTGGAATACCATTAAAAGGAAAAAAAAAACAAGAAAAAAATCCCTCAGTTTTATTTTTCTTTTCCAATAAGCAACAAAAAATTCAGAAACAAAGAAAGAGACTCTGGCATGACATGAACGAAAATAACAAAGAACTCCCATTATTTACTGGTGGCGGTAATTTTTGGAATACAAAAGACAGGCTAGCAGTCATCTAACATGCAAACATTTTCAATTCACTATAAGTCAAAAGATGCATATTTATCACATAACAATGCTGGCTGGGCAGTTTCAGTGATCACTGAGACACTCAGCATCAAACTGAAAGCTGCTGACACTAACCCTCCACACACACAAATGCTGCTGACTTCTGCCAGCTCTTCACATCTCAGCAGAAGTAAAACTCAAAAGCTGTTTAAGAATTCCATAGGAGTACCAAATAAAATTAAATATACTGACCTACAGAGGCTTCTTCTGAACTTGATTTATGAATGGAGAGCCTAGGACAAAAAAAGAGAAATGGACGTATTGATGTAGGCTTCTCACATTTCAGGGGAGCTGTCTGGTTACAGTAAATTATAGTTTCCAAACAATATATCATGAGCTGTTTTCTCTTCCCTTTTCTCCCCAATGCAGCAAGCTGGAAACAAAAACTGAACCTACTGGTCTAACCACAGTAACTGAGTTTCCTTCTGAAATGTGCCTTTTGTGACCAGCATGGAAAAATATATACTGACAGAAACCAATGGTTGAAGCAAAGGAGTCCAAGGATTCCTCAGAAAAGCAATCATTCTCATAGTTTACCCACTCGCACTTGCAAAACAGTAATTTTGCTGCCTTAGAAACTGTGGAACTGGGATGCTGCACTTGTTTAGCTGTACATAAATTTTCAGCCTATTTGGTTTTTATCTGACAATCTTTGTAAGTATGTGCTCATTACACCTCCAGAAGCCACCATGTGGAAGACAGTAGGAGAAATTTAAAGACAAGGTGGAGAAAGTTTGTCCAGACTCTATGAAGTGCAAACATAACTGACTGGAGACTACAGCCTCTTTCTCCTAAATCCCTTCTGTGTGCTTTCTCACCAGTGTATGCTCTCTTCTTCAAAAGCTAACTGGAGAGACTTACTAAAGTTCAGAACATGGGCTTTACAAACAACCCACTAAAATAGCAAATAAATCTTTTGTTCTTGGTCTTTATGTTCACTGAACCAGTTTTCCAGAATGGATTCCAACTCAGTGCCAACAGTTTATTGTGGGATCTCTGATGAGGCAACATCACCTCACTTCACTGCCTTTTTTCCTCTGTCTGCATGAATGGAGCTAACAGAAATTACCAAACCTTGTGTTATTTTTGAAGCCTTCCTGTGGGAATTGCCATTTAACCACACTGCAGCAAGGCAGTGAAATGACTTCTGCCAGCATCAAGGGCTTTGCTGGAGGCTCCATGTGCAAAGCATCACTGCAGTGTCTTTGCTGCAGGCTCGGCCCCATGACCCACCAGTCTCATTGTGTGGTGGCTGTCCTGCAGCCACGCGGGATGGAAACACACACACACCCCGGCGTACCAAGGAGACCTCGAGCCAAATCATTCTCTGAATGAGGCCATATAATAACACACATAGGACATGCTCTTGTTCCTGTCCACACACACTGTCTGCACGGGCTCCTTTAGCTCTCTCAGACCCCCAGCAGAGGGCAATAAAGATTTTCTGATCAACTCACTAAACCACTTGAAGGGAAATTATAGTTCAAGCCAGGTCGGTGTTTAGAAGACGTAAACAATTACTGGCCAACATCTTATAAGCAGGAAACACATGCTCCTCAATTTGCAAAGATATCATTAAAGGGGAAACCAGACAGTACGAAGTGGGATTCAGTAATTCATCTAGACAAGAGGGGTCTCGCATAGTGAAGCTCTGAAATACAGCCTCTTTAAAACTCAGACGGATCAGAAATTTAATCCAGCACAAACTGCAAATTAATTGAGGCAAACAAATTTCAAATTTTTAGTGCACCAGGAGGAGGGAGACATGTTGCTGGTGTTTACTCTTGATGGAGAAAAGTCAATAATATGCCATCAGATAGCTTAATTTTTAAGAAGCCTGGTGAAAGGTGAAAAATACAAACCCCATACTTTCTGGGTAAAAATTTCCAGAAAAAGCCCTTCAACAGGGCCAGGAATTAATCCAGACACTTCAAAGTAAAGTTGGCAGCAAGTATTTTTCTAAATAAAGGTAAATCGATGAAAAAGTACAAGGAGTTATATATGGAGATTTTTCTTTTTATGAAAGCCAAGCTCTGTCAGAATGGACAGAATTAATCCACTACATGTTTTGCAGATGAGCATGGACTACACCCATCAAGCAGTTATTCTATTTATTTTAAATGAATTTAGTATCCATGGAATGTACCAAATCACCATCCTTATAAATGAAATCTGTTAATGATCAGAACTCTGCCTCACTAGTGAAATCACCCTTAAAGTGGAGAGGCAGTCTTTTGTGCTCTGTGGCTTCCAAATCCATTTTAATATTTTTCTTCTCTTGCACAGTTGCCAAAAACGATGCAAGTAAGCAGCAGGTGTAGTGGCAACGTTTGTGATGTGGACATCTGTTCAGTAGGAGTTAGCATGGGGCCACAAATTCATCATAAACTGGCCTCCAAAGAAGGGGAAGGGCAGTAGGAGCAAATATCCAACATGCCTGAACCAGAGGGGATGAGGAGAAAAGCAGGATCCACACTAAGCAGACCACCTTCTCATTTATAACTGATTTAAGAACTATGCTGAGTTTCATTAGAGGATGCAAATTCAAATTATCATTTCATGCATTCTTTAAAGAAGAAATCTTCCATGCATGGGCTGACCTTGAAAATGCTAACAGCTGCTCTGAAGAGATGGAAATGCCAACAAAACTTACCACATAGTGCCTGATAAGGCACTTGCTTTTTAGCTTAATGTGACAATTCTGATGCTTAAAAACCCTCAGTGAAATCAATCAAGCATTTTAGTTCCTAGATGCCTGGTGAAAAATTCCAGACTACCTTGGCGTCACTGTATGTTCGATTTACAAATTACACTCCCTTACTCTGTTAAATTTGCAGCACTTCTGTGAACGTGCACTGGAAGTGATTTGTGTTCTTCCATTCATGGACTGATAACTTGTACTGAAAGTTAATGATGCAGTGACACTTGGCAGAAGTTTCAGCACTGTGTGTCTGAAAGGGAGCCAAATGCCATTACTCCACCATGGAGGCCTTCATTTTTGTTGTGGTCTGATGTACAACTTCATTAGCAAGCTTTCACATGAAATGTACTCTGTCACTGCATAAAGCAGAAGAAATGTATGGGTATATGTTTACACAATGAAGAACAAAACAAGATTTACAGCCAGAGGGAAGGACTATTTTCTTATCAATGCATTATCTCTGGAAGCGAGCAGGAGATGGGGTCAAAACTTTAATTCATTAATCTCACAAATCCAAAACCATATCTAGGCCAGTACTTTGTACCTCTTTGAGCCAAAGTGCTGACATAAACAAATGAGAAAAAAAAAATCCCAAACCAGAAAACACAATATATAATCTAAAAATGGAGCTACTTTTGAGAGTACCCAAATATTACTGTATTAGAGTTGATAGGTTTGAGCTGAATTTAGTAAACTAAATCCGTCCACTCAGTGATCAGTGACACAAAATTTAGTAGCAATGGCTGGAGCAGAGAACCTGAACCAGGAACTCGTTGATTAGAAAGACCGGCTTAACAGAAATGAGTTTACATTCAACATTAAAGTGTTGAAGTACACAAAAAAGATGGACACAAAAATCAGTCTTTCAAATGCTGGAGGTCTGCAAATGACAGAGTACCTGGGGATATCAGGTGGAAAAGGATGACTGAGAAAAAACCTACATATTAATCCTAAAAGGCATAAGGATGGAAAATTCCAATGGCAGTACGAAGAATATGAAGAACAAATATTTATGGGAATGGCTGTACAATCATCATTTTCATGCCCAAGAAACATAAATTCAAACTAGATGTGGTACAGAGAAAGCTATTAGACTAGCCAGGGAACTGGACAGCTGATCTTACAAAAGAAAGCTAGAAAAGTTTTGCCTGTCAAATTGGAAAGCTGCAAGAAGATTAACTTATTGTCCATTAATAAATCAGGCAAAGTAATAAACAGACGGATGCTGGAAAAAATTAGAAAAGAGAAGCTATAATTTTCTAACTATTTGGACAAACTTCCAACAGTAGGGAAAGGGATAGCAACTTTAAAAACTTAATTAACTGCTTTTACAAGAGACTCCTTGAAAGATTAGAGACCAGACCAGACATCTTAAACAGACCAGACCAGACCAGACATTGTCATAAGGATTGCCTCTGGAGGGCACTTTTGGTTCTTGTTTTGCAGCCTGGGAGCTTTGTAAGAGCAACGTCAAAGCCTGACATCTAAAATGGTCTCTGAATCTATCTTTCCATAAAAGTGCTGCAGTGGGGATAACATTGTTACACCTAAGCAATGCCTTTGAAAGCTGGGGGTGGTCTCCAAAATTTGATGTGCAAGGAAGACCCAGTGCACATGTCTGGGTCATAACACAACTAAGCCAGTGTCTGATTATTAAGACTGGTTTTAACTAGGCTAAAGTTTTCCTGTTAACTCTGGACTAATTCTGATCTCAGACAGAAAAACACTGGGGTAATCTTGCATAGAGAGTGGTTGATATCACAAGAGACACAGTCATACGTGCCCCAAGAACGTGCTGGTACTCCACAGAACGGGGAAAAGAAACAAATGACACCATGGTGCTTTCATGAATGTGCCTGTTGATTTTTTAAATCTCATCATTCTCAAAACAGAACAAATATAGGAACTGAGAATGATAGGCCTTTATATTTTCAATGCAGATGTGCTTTAAAAAATGGCTGTGTCTCATTTATGGACTGCAAAATCCACAGGTGCATAGCACCATATGATGATGAAACCACTACTGTTAGCATCTTCAATAAACTGATAGTGCCCCTCTCATTCCTTACCAATAATTATTTATAGTAAACTGCTGAAAATGGTTTAGATGGGATTTTAAGTAGACAAATATTATGCATATTCAGAGCGGTGTATAAACCAATGCAAAAGCCCATGCTGGCTCTGCTGCAAAGCCATTTGGTTATCCATGTGCATTAGCAATGGCCCACTTACATAATTGGTATGAAAAACTGACAGACTTGTAACTGCTCCTGACTGAATACAAGGTAATTTATCTAACTGGAGCTGGCACAGAAGAAAATGGGCCTTTGGTACTTTTATCAAATTTGCATGAACCTGAAGAGAAAGGAGGCCTGCAAGGTTCTGACCTTGCTGGCACCAGTGTGAGAAAGGGATGCAAAGCAAAGAGGTTTCATTCAATTATCTTCTCATTAGGTTTCCATAGCAATGGCTCTTTAAGCAGGTCAAAACTTTCTCAGTGGAAACAAACACTGAGCTACTTGTGGGCTCTGCGTGTGTATGTGTACTCTGTAGCATCACCCGCATGGAAGCCACCACACAGGTCCCATGGGCTCAGTCCATGGACTGGCAGCAGGCAGATGGGCGTACGTCACGTATTTAATAACAGAATGTTGGCCCCAGACAGGGGGCACATAATTGCCAGCTAAAACCTCTTTGAGAGCAAAGAGCAGGGCCCAGCGCTGCAGGCAATGCTTCCCTGCTCTCTGTGTAATGCTCACTACGTGCCATCTCAACTCACTGTGACAAGTCAGACTTTCTCGTGAAATGTGCCCTTCATACTTCCTTGTACAAAATTACCAGGCTTGAAATCTTCTTCCAGCTGCTCAAAGGCACACTGGTTTCCCTCCTCACGTGTCCCAGTCAGCGTTTGGCTGGCCTCTCACTCCCAATTGTGTGGGTTATTGTGGGAGTTTCCTGCCCTACTTCTCTTGAGGAGGCTGCTTAAAGGCAGCATGAATAATTTGCATTTGACTAAATCAGGCCTCAAACAAGTGAAAACAGGGCCATACACATCCATTGATTTGATTCAATTCCCGCAAGGACAGGGTATTAAAAAAATGTATCTTAAATTCAAACATCTCAAGTAAAAAAAGCTCTTCTTTTTCTTCCAGTATTCTTTTCCATCTTTAGACTACGCAAAAAAAAGAATTTATTCCCTTAGCAATGAAGTACAGCCTTTAGCTATCTCAGCTTGGGGGATTTGTTTGTTTTTTGCTTTGTTCTTCTCAGCTTCTACCCTCTCTCTGCCTTACACCCTCTTTCAAACCTGTGCTCCTCTTTCTTCACAGGGCTTACCAATATATGCCAGAATTAATTTGGGCACTCTGAGAAGTTGCCAGAATCTGATAGAAATTAACCCCCCCCCCAATTCATGAGCATCATGAGGGATGATTTAATGACCACCCGCATTCAAATCTTGACCTGTAGTTTAAATGCTGCAGGGAAAGAAGACTAGGGAATCAAGTGTTAAAAACTACTGGCAAAGGCCAGTGTACTGAAGGGGTAGAATTGAGGCTTGGATGAACTTTTCTGCAGCTTTCACTGAAAATCACTGTGGAAAATGGGAACACTGAAATGCAGGCTCTCTCCCAGCCTTAGGTTGATATAGAGTTCCAGTTTATATCATGGGATACTGGAATGGCTGTACTATGGCATATTCATTGCGAAAAATTCTTAAAAACAGATCCAGTTAATTGTCTCTCCTGCAGTGACAACAGATACAATGCAGATAGCAGACACTTGTGCTGTGGCCTCCCTGCTTGCCTGCTAACAACCTCGGAGAAAGCTATAACACCTGAGGAGCCCACAGCTCCTGCTGTGACATTCCCAACAAGCCATCAGAGATCTGGCCAAACTGTATGAATGGAATGCATGAGTGGCTTGGTCCATCCTGCACACACACAGGGTGACAGGCATTCGCCCTCAGGAGCAGCTGTAGTACTCAACAGGAGTTGAGGATGCAGCTGCCAGAGGCACAGCAGCTCCCCCACGCTGGNGGGGGGGGGGGGGGTGGAATCCAAAGCCCCTGAGCAATGTTGCCCTGTGTTACCAGCACCCACACATGTCAGGCTTTTCTCCTTCTGCCTGACATGTATGTTTCTGGCCACTTCCCTGCTCCGGCAGAGTCTCAGATTTAGGTCTGGCATATCACAGGGTCAAGAACGTTTATACTATACTGAGCCACAGCCTGAGGAATAAAGCAGGATGAACTGTGGCACTTGATATGAAGTGTGACCATTTACTGGTCAGGAGTGCAATCAAGTGGTACAGTTCAAGAAAGGGCAGGTGATTCACATAGGAGGTGACAATTCATAACACCCACTGCCACACAAAGGTGTTGGGAACGACTGACACATCAGATACATGACACAACTGCTACCTCATGCACTGTTTTCATCCTTTCTTTCTCTAGCAACTGTTAAGAAAAATATTAGTATATAGGAATATCTGTACCTCATCCTATTTGTATGCAGTGCTCCTGAGTCTCTCACCCTCTTCCTTTTCTTTCCCAGCAGATCTCAGATACACCATATCTGAAACACAGCCCAAAGGCTGATGGAGCAAACAGTGACAGCAAACAGATCTATTTCCAAAGAGGGAAAACACACAACTTCCTTTCTGCAACATGCCCCCAAGTTCTTCTAAAAACAGGATGAGAGTCAGGATGCAGAAGCCTGAGTTCAGGGGACTGGGTTTAACCTGGATTTCCTGGCAAACATGCAGAGCTCATCAGTCTGTCATGTAGACTTGAATGCTCAAAAATGGGAACAGGCTAAAAGTTGGGTTACATTGTTTAAATGCTCTGTTTACAATTATGAGAAAACCCTGCTCAGTCCCCTATCTGAGTAAACATCCTTGGGGTGTTGCCATCTCTTCAAAATAATAGGAATTGTATATACAATACATCCCCAGATTAACATGGTATAGGGTCAGAGAAGTAACAGCAATTGCTAAAGAACACATTTACTGCATGTTCTCTACACTAATGATTCCTCTAGCAAAAGCAGAAGTCAATGTGTCTGTATAGAAGCACCTGTGGTTCTGGGGAGATTTTTGTTTAAAATTAATAATATCACTGCTAAAGATGCTGTTGCCACTTTACTGAAGGCACTCTGAGAAACAGCAAAGTTACATTAGCACCACAACTGTCAGCAAGACTGCAGTTTAAAAGATGGAAATCTTGGAAAAGGCAGAGGGAAGTGAAATTTATTATTCAGAGAAGAAAGCTACAAACACCTCATTTCATGCTCTGCATTAGTTGCTGAATATGACATAACTTAGAAACTTGGCAAACTGTTTCAATTTACAGAAGGAACTCCAGTAAGGCCAAAAAACCAGAGCAGTTGTGAAGCAAAGCTTGAACAAACATGACTTTGTTTTCTGTTGTTTATGGATAGCTCTTCAGGCCACATCAGTACCCTTGCTGTTGTTCACATAAATCTTCGCCTCTGAGTGAAGACTCTTCTTTCTTTATCAGAACCAATCAAACAAAAGGCATATTTGGTAGGGCACATATAATGCACTGAGCAGGATCACATATGCAGTCTTTTTTTGTAGCTCCATCTTAATTAACAGGAACAGTGTTCCTAGCAACAGAGGAAGGTAGTATTGCCCCAAATGCCTTCGGGGGTGGGAGGAGGTGGGGGTGGATAACACAGTGACAAACAATTCTGCCTCCAGGCTCATTTAATCCCTTTGGCCTGCCTACAAGCCCTGCTGCTGCTCATCTGGTGTTAGAGCACATCACTCACTAGACAGACACTGGTCGAGCAACTTGCTGGACTGAGTGCACTAATTCTACATTGACTTTACACCAGACTGGGCAGCAGGGTTAGTAAGACTCAAGGAAAGACTGAACATAAACTGCTTGTCCATACAAACAGGATTTTTTCCTACCACACCTGTTTTCAGTGTGGCATACAGTGGAGCCTGCTGGGCTCTCTCTTCCAGCTGAGCTGCACAGAAAAGGAAAACCAAACCAGGTTAAAGCAAACATTGCTCTTCCCAGGTTCTCTCAAAGCTTCTTTCTGTCTGGAATGTCTAAACTCTGGAAAATAAGGCAAACATGCAGATGTGTTATTTTAAAATTATAGACTTTGGTAGTGTTAAGCTGTAGGGTGTGCTGGGTGAGTGAGCTACTGAGAGTGAGCATATTTCAGACAGATACTTGCTCTCTCCTCCTTATTTCAGTACAGATTTTTCCTTGGGACTGCCCTTATTTTTCTAAAGCAACCTGCTCAGAACACCGGACCAGAAACAACTCATTTCACTAGGAAAATATCTGGATTTTCAATATGTAGAATTATAACTGTTCTTGGATAAGCTCTTACTTGTGGAAGAGTACTTAAAAAAAACCACATTTTCTACTCCTGAAAATCTGTATGTTGAGTTTTGAACAAAACTTTCCTTTTGTCCCCCCAAATCTTGAGTTAATATGAGAAACCAATGTACATCTGCATCAAGTTTCATATTTGGCAAACTAGTCTTCTTGCAACAAAAGAAGTTTCCTAGAAGGTTTACCACACATCTTTCATGCAGCATGAGAATGACATAAAAACAGTGTCCCCAAAGGGACAAGCTTCCATGTCTAATAGCATGCCCACACAGAAAATTCAGATGAAAGCCATATACTAAACCCCACAAAAATCCCTGGGGCCAACACAACATTTTTACCTGAAAATATCAAATTCAGCATGTTACTAGCAAGTACAGATGTACTGGATAAGTTTGAACTGATCATTTTCCTGCAGATCCATTTTATAAACTCTACCTCCCTGTAAGAGGTAATTTCTGTGACAATTCAGCCTTCCAGGCTAGAGGGGTGAAGCCAATACTGATGTTGCAGGCTGTCACAAATAGGCACAAATCTGTATAATTTCAGGTTTGAATAATTTGTTCAGTATTGAGTAGATATAATATATCTTTCAACATCTTGTCCATTTATCATGTGTCACATGGCCTTGCTTCTTATTGTGCAAGTATGTGGCACAACCTGCCCTGCACCAGTTTCATATACATGATCAGGTTAATAACATACACCCTTCTACAAATCCTCAAATGTCACACTTCCATTCTTGAAAGGTCCATAAAAATCACATCTCTTTCATCTGAACTAAGATAATATAATTTCCTTTCAGTGAGGTAAAGCGCCTGTCTCAGAGGGAGTTTTTTTTGCTGATACTCTCTTCTCACTCAGTTATTTGTGGCAGAACACCTACACAGAGGCACAACGTAGGAAGCTGGCTAGAACAGGTAAGTGGAGTTTTTTCCAAGTTGTGCGCTGTCCTCCTGTGAGATCTTCATCTCATTAGTATCTGAGGTGGGATTATGATATTTACCCATTGGCAAAGTGCTTTGAGGCTGAGAGAAAAGTAATATGATTATAGGATAACCTTGCAGGTTTACTTCCCAGATTACAGTTCCCATCTACTTGGCACTTCCGGTTTCATTATAACGTTGGACAGCCAAGTATCCTTCAAAGATTCTTTTCCATATATGAGTGTTGGAAACACACAGTATTAAATTCTAAGACTTCTAGGCCTTCTCTTTCACCAGCATGTAATATGGGGGCAGTGATGGTACCCAAGGTAAAATTCACCTTATCTGTCTTAGGCTGTTTTGAAAATGAGCATCTACCTCAAGCAAACCGTCTCTGCTTTTCTCTTTGAGTGATGAAGGAAGACAAGGCACCTCTAAAAGACAATTTATCATGTTCTGAAACCTTTTGCATTAATGAGCTTTCAGACAAGCCCAAAGGAAGCCCCTAAGCAGTTGTTCACTACCATACAACTGACTTCTCTATGGCCAGTGCTCAGGCAAGTCCCATGCACCACATCCACCAAAGACTGCGCTGGGACTGACAGTCCTACTGACCTAGCAAAACCAAGAAACCTTCCTATTATTGCTCAGTGATGAATCACTCGAGGATATTCAAATGTGGGCCTATAAAACCTTACAAAAGCCCATCCCATCACAAATGGATTCCACGTACTCCCTCTGAACTCATCCAGCTGGCACTACCCCAAGGAAGTGCAGGCAATTGGACATACATTGTCAGTTGTCTTCATGCACCACAGCACATTACCCTCAGCAGCAGGGATCCAAGGTCTTGGGATCAAAGGAAGGAGGCACAGAAAACAAGCACACACATTGCAGCAGGAGGTGACAGTAAACAGAAACCCTCTCAATCCTCACAGAGAGGTTTTCATTAAGGATGCTAAAATTAAAGCTCCTTTTAACTTGGTTTTAAATACTTCATGCCCTTGGCACCTTCTTCAAAAGCACAGCTATGAACTCAGGAGTGCACAGGAAAAGGAACATGGTGGAAGTCTGTAACTCTCCCTTCCCCTCACCTATCTTTTTTTGGCTTCATTTAAATCTAGTCAAAGAAAGTAATTTTTAAACCAGGCGTAATTTGCAGAGAATGTGAAATCACTGATGTTCTGCAGAAATGACTACTAGTTGTCTTGGTGTATGCACACCCCAAGTGCTCACAGAAGAAAGAAACAACAACCCCCCCTTGACATAAAAACCCAAAATAATAAAAGGCCAAAAGGGAGGAAGAAAAGAAGCAGGTTCCAAAACAAGTTTCATTCATAGTGTCTGGATCTGAAATCTAGATACATCAGTACAATCTAAAATTAATTTACTCCAAGGAAAAAGAAAATGTACCAAATTCCTCCTCCCTCCTTTCTCATTTCCTGTTCCTTAACTTACTTTCTCTCAGTGTCAGGTGTTGATGCAGTGCTGCTGAAACCAAGCGACTCCTGCAAGAGAAGACATGGAGCACTGAGAGCAGACACCAGAGAAGCCTTTATCCAATTTATGGAGAATATCAAATTAAACACCAAACAAACAGAAGTGGATGATCAAAATCTAAGTGCTTACTTCAATCTGGGATCGCAGCTGTAGAGATGTGGGGCTGGCATCAGGTTTCTCCTACAATACAACAAATATCAAATTAATGAAATATCCAAAGACCAGAAAGAAGAAATATGAAGAGGAGAAAAAGGGAAAGGAAAGAGAGCAACAGAACTAAGAACTATTTCAAAACAGTTCATACAGGAAACATTAACTACTCTAGAAAGAACTGCTTTCAGGACAAATTCTGAAAAGAATCCACTAAAACAGCTAATTTAATACTTATCACAGGAGAACACAGAGGGTAAAACTGCCAGACAAAAGTAATTCAAAACAAAATAGAAAGAAGGGTGTTTTATTTTCACTAGATCACCATACAATTTGTTAGATAAGTTCAAGTGCAATTTCCAAGAAATTACCTTCAGGAAAAATCTGGCATTAAAACAACATTCTCTGAAGAAAAAAATACTGAGAGAATGCAGATACCTTTCATCAAGACCAGTTTCTCACACAGAACTTGTCAACAATATGGAGTTCAAATCACTTTTCTACAAACATCTAGGGTATAACTATCTACTCCAGAACTCAGTCATCCAGGCTCATTTTGCAGTTGATGGAGAGACACAGAAACTCTTACAGAACAACTTGCCTGACGGGTTTCAGCTACTTCAAGTTAGATGAGGGACTCCCACTGGTGGTATCTAATTGAAGACTGCAAGCCAACTGCTTAAAAAGCATGTACTATTAACATGTCTAGCTGAAATCACTGGGAAAACTCCAGTTAGAATGGAGGAAGATAATACAGTCATCAGTACTGAGAACTACACATTGTTGGTTGATCTGCATGTGAAATCACGGGGTAAGCTACTTATTCCTACTTTATTCTCAGCCAGCCCTAGCACTTGTGAAGTTATTGCAGAACGAATTCCATAACTTACTCATCACAGCTGGGTAAGCAGTGGTGTACATGTTTCAAGAAAATAAAAAAAAAGACACAGATTTGTTTCTCAGTACTGAAGGGCTTCTTGTTCATGCATTCCTTAGCCTACATGTAAAACTCTTATCTCTGTGAAATTGTACTTCCTATGTCTCTTGTTTACACAAAGGGTGACAAAACATTCTTGAATTTAAAAAAAAAAAAAAAAAGAAAAAAAAAAAAAAAAAAAACAACTCAGACACAATTTTCTGGAAATGCAGCCTTTTAATCCTAAACAGGAAATTACTACTGACTGCCATGAGGTGGTGTTGGATCAACCCACTGAGGAAGTCTGCAAGATCTGGAGTTGAAAGGAACCTGCTCTGTCATCACACAACTGAGTCAGCTTGCACTGCTGGCCACAGCAGGCAGCGCGGGCTCACGGTCATGTCCTCGCTCATGTGCAAGGCTGACACGAGCTCACTGCACTGTTAGGGGATTTTGCCTGACCATGCATTGTCTGAGTATCTGCTTTTGCTGATGCTGTAGCACAAAAAGGGAAACAAAGTCCTTGAGTGAAAGTAGACATGAAAAGGTGATCACATCCACTAACTGACAGATCCAACAGGACTCTGCTAGTCAAGCAGAAGGTGGACCAAGGCCAGGGAGATTCCAGAGATGTTCACAGATCAGAGAAATTAAACTAGCTATTTGGCACCAGGCATCCTTCTCTTTCTCCATTAGTTCTGTCAAAATGAAATCTGACTAAGTTTTGCACCCGGAAAAGACTAAAGACAGATTGGTGCAAATCTTCCTCACTCTCCAATCCCAACCTAGATGAAAAAAGGAACATTTCATCAGTTTCATGTTACAGTTTCACTATGCCGATCAGGAGAACCCATCATGTCCCCAACAAGTCTTTAGAACCCAAGTTCCTGATGATTTATCTGTTGTCTTAAAAAGCTGCTTTGCTGCAAGTGTTTTGGGTTCTTTTTTTTTTTATTATTTTTTAAATATGGTAGTTTTTTTTGTTAATTACCATTTATAGGATGCTGCCTGGGCTCCCATGACAAGTCTTGTGCTTGAGCAGTTGCTCGTGAAGTTGAAGCCTGAGACTACAATTAGATGAAAAGTTTCAACTGTCAGCATAAAACTGCTCAGCTGAACAGTCAGCAGCATCCCATGTAACTAAATCCTAAAAAACCTGACTGTATTTACTTTCTTTTTTCTCATTTGCTGTCAAGCTCACCCTGTTAGAACAGGAGCTGTTTTATAGGACCAAGGTGACTCTGGAGGGCAGAAGCAAGGACAACTTTCCCTCCTTTAGAGCACTCCTTTGCAATGCTGGAACGCAAAACACCTGATAGTCCTGCAACGTTGTGATTAATATTCCTACCTGCCTTTCCAGAAAAATTGGTTTTTTTTCTATTGCTATTTACACAAGAAACCAAAGGAAAATACTTGGTGAAATAGTACTCTCAACTGAACTTCTGGCTTAGATCTGTATCAGAGATCATAGAACCTTCATCAGACTCGAGCAATTCTATTTATTTTGGTTAAAATCCATTAAAACTCACTTTAAAGCCCACAGGTTGTGTTGACTTTAATCCATCAGGATCAGGGCCCTTTTTCACCAAAGGCTAATTCTAGGAGTTTGAGTAAATGTTGTACTGTTGGCATGTTCTCTAGCACGCTATATGATCTTTTCAGAAAATATTTTTAAAGGCTAGTTTCATTAAAGTACATCTTGCATCCTTCTGAGCCGAAACTTAAAAATGAAACCAAGCACAGCCTGGGCTTATAGAAACAGTGGCTGCAGTAAGAGACATCCCTAGCCTGCATTTCCAGAGCTCTTGTCTAGACAAAGCAGGCATCAGAGCAATAGGTATCTTTTGTGCAAGCAGCCTTGCTGCCCCAGATAAGTGCCCTTCACATGTGCCCAGATGCACCAGGACATTCATATCGCCTACATGCTACACAGTGCTCTGAAGAAACCCAATGATCTGAGAAAATACCTGATCAAGTGCAGACTCCTTAAACTACACTATTAAATCCAGTGCTTCCCAAAGGTGACTGATTTACTTGCCTGGTTTCTGGATTTAAGGGGCCCTAGGCAGGGCACCTATCCTGTACCCAGAAACTGCTGGTGCATATTGAACTTGTCCAATACGCTATTAAAACCAGCAACTAAGATCTAAAGATTCTGGTGAAAGTGAGATGTCCATAAATCGTATCCAATCCCCAGGGAACATATTAGATGGAAGGTGAACAGTGGATTAGCACCAGCTTGTCCAGCTCCCCTTGAGGTCCAAGGTCAGCACAGCACAGAATCTCAAATACTGATAATAAACCCAGAGGGAAGTTTTAAAAATTAGTAATGCTAATATCCTGAACTTAAAGTAGGGATTCCTCCATCAAGTCACCTACACCTGATCTAAAACAACTGCAGCTTGCAGAGGAATTTTGTTCTCTCAGCTTTAAAGCCATTTCTTAGCAGTCCTATTTCCTTCCTTTTTCCTCCTTAATCCAAAGCCAATACCATACCATACCCTGAGGTCCTGGCAGAAGCTCTGATCCAGCAGCTGGAGGAAGGGATGGATGTCATATGCTGTGCTGCCCAGGAGCTGCCTGGGATCACTAACCCTTCCACACTGGGTGCCACAGACAGCGACTGCAGAGCCACACTGGTAATCTTGGGAGCCCTGGTGCAGAAGTGCAAGTTGGGGAAATGCTTTTTTCAAATCTCTTGCTTTGGAAGAAAACGTAGTAGTAAGCTTAAAAAGCAGGATTTATAGCTTATGCTTCAAACCTATAGTTGTTTGCCTTAGGGATTAAGAAAGAAGCTTCTTTCACAGGTAGCATTTTCTGCCTACTTTATACATTGAATTTATGTGATCATTTGCATACCTTTTCTTTTCAAATTACTGGAGGTTTCTAAATATTGTGATTGTGGTTTAATATATGACTTTCCTTGTAAAAATCTTCAAAAAAGTTTTGCAACCATTTATGAGTGAAGTCAGAAAAATGCAACTGGGAAGAAAGTACAAAGCACAAAATGCATGGGAAGCTGAAAAACCATTTCCTGACTGGAACTGCAGGTTTTGAATTCATGAGGGACTTTTCCTTCCATGACAACTTCGGTTCACTTGTTCTGTATGTAATGTAACAGATAAGAGGCATATCACAACCTGTCTGAAGGCATTGCTGTTCTGCGCCTGAAATACACAAGCATAGCACCTGAAAGGAAGCTTGGTTATCCAGGGTATGGCTCACACATTCTAGGGGGAATGTGCATATTTTAATTACTTAAACATTAAGCCACATCTATGCTCCACACCACAACTTAGTTTAGGAAATTATATCCATTGAATTAATCCCTTCTAATTAAAAATTCATGAACCTCTTCACAATTTCTGCCAGAGGAGCTGTATTCATTTGAATCATAAATTTAAGCACTCCTCTGCAGATCCCAAGACAGAATTAATCTCACTGAGCAGACAGAAAGTGTGCTAAGTGAGACCCAGAAGTGAGACCCAGATGAGTACTGGGAAAATACAGCAACATAACCAGTAAAAAGGAGATGACTAAAAAGCTCATAGATGTATAAATGATTTTATGAAATCATTTCAGCAGGTGTAAATAAGGTATAGACAGCAGAAAACTTCTGTTGGAGAATTCTGCCAGTCTTTCCTCTAATATTTTCTCTCTTTGCTCTGAATACGCATTGCATGTTCTAGTCTAGCTTCTAAAATGATTAATGAAGATGTCTCTGAAAGACAGCAGAGCACTGAAGGCTTGTAAGAGTTTGATTTACTTTGAAAGCAATAATTCTGCCTGGAGTCCTACACCACACTCTATATTTCAGCCTCTGCAGAGGTGCTGGGGAAGACTCAGTGAACCCCGTGTAAAGAGACAGCACAGGTATGCAGGTACGTAAAGGAAATTGCCTATGAGTCATCACTAGATATGAGCCACAGGTCAGAATAAAGAAATAGAAAAGACCAATTCCTTTGTTGACCACATCAGCAAATGTTTGAAGGAACTAACAATTCAGTGAGTTTCTGTAAGAGCCAGACAGAGAAATGGGGACTCCAGACAGCTCTTCACCTAATGCTGTTTATTACATCAGGGGTCGTGGGTAATGCCAATGGCTGCTGGCCAAAGGCGAGCCGTGTGTCCTGAGGTCCTGAAGTCCCATTCTATGCATGTTACAAAGCACTATATCTCTTTCTTTTCTTTGCATCTTATGACATAACAACCGATTAACATCATACACAAAACCTTTACATTTACATATAACGTGTCAAAACTGCTAAAATTACCATAGGATGTTAGTAACTAATCAATCACCTGAGTTAGTAGTTACATGTTAAACTTCAAAAACTTCTTTTGCAGTGGCGTTTTCTTCTGTCTTTGTAAATAACATCTTTCTGTCTGCCTTTGCTCTTTTTCTTGGTAGAAACAACGCCTTATTTGCAGACCACTCAATCTTTTGGACTTTCTGCCTTCTAGCTTGACTAAACCATTGTTCTAAACCTTCCAACTCGACTTAACCTTTGTTCTCTCTGCTGCTTCAGCAGCTACCTGTGCAAAAATTTCTTTTATATATCAAAACTTGCTTTCATTTCTATAAAACCTTCTCCTAAGCATTCATCTCTATAAAACTTTTCTGTTAATTTTTCATCCTTCCCAACAAGTTTCCAGTGGTACAGATTAGTTTAAGTCCCATTTTGAGTTTCAAACCACAGCCTCTGGACCATTCCTTTGGCTGTTTCAGTGAAGAAAAAAGATTTTTCTGCACAATTGCCCCTTGCACATTAAAGCCTGAGCTGACAAATGCAAGTGTTTTGGGTTCTTTAGCAGCTAAACTCTGGATCAAAAAAGTTAAGCAGGAGAGATGGTTAAAAAAATAAATTCAAACAATAAATACTTCTAAGTATGAAACAAATTCACACTGTCTCAATGCCTCAAACAAAAGTGCAGACATAGGTAGACACTTAGCTTAACTACTGATGAAGTGCAGCTTCAGAGAGAACAGACTATTAGAGCACTCACATGTCTATTTTTATTATTGGAGAGGGAAGAAATATCCTGCCTCTCAACTTTATGTAAACACCAGAATCTATTGAACCTAAGATATCTCAGGGCAAACACTGGACCCTCTCTCTCCCTTTTGCCAACAATGAAAGCAGAAGGGTTTTTTCACCCATCTCAAATACACTGCATTCAACACTAAGGCTGGGAGCCACTGGCTGAAAAACATTTCACAATGATTTTGAAAAATGTAATTTATTAGTAATTATAGAGAAAATGCAGCTTTTGTAAAGCCCTGTAACAATAAAAAGTGAGGCAGTGCTAAGACATAAATTCATTTGTAACAAACAGAAGCAGAATCCAGAAAAATTATGGCACAAACACAAATAAAACTCAATAGAAATGGGTTTCAGAGAAAGGAAAGTCGATATGGGAACACAGCATTCTGAAGCAGGGAAATGAAATACTTTCTGATCAATTTTCCAAACAAGATGAAGCAAGCCCAGAACTATGGCAGCTATCTTTGTGCTAAAACCACATTAATATAAAGGCCAATATGTGATTGAGACACAGCAGGTCTCTGATGGATGCATTTTACACTTGTTACTCAAATGGTACAATACTAAAGTGTTGCTGGCAGGAACTGCCTCTGTACGAGAGTTCTTGCTGGTATAAAAAGGATGAGTAAGACCTGCTAGCTTTGCCTAAAATTCCTTGCATTTGTCAGCATTGACTTTTATTGTACAGGTAATGCCAAAAAAACTTTTGTGAAATAATGTTGGAAAAGAGTGAAAGACATGGGTTTAAAGGGAGGACTTTAAGATAGAGAGAGTGGTTTTGGCATCAGGAAGAGCTGTAATGTTTCAGCGGAATGAAAAATCTCTAAACAAACCACATCAAGAATGGTTAACTGTGAAGCCAGAGGACTCAGGATGTGACACAGAAAAGGGAGGCATGAGGTAAAGCCCAACTGGATACTGCCCAAATGGGGCCCTTCTTGATCAAGAGCTCACAGTGGGCCTGGGGAAGAGCCACCACTTCCCCCAGTGAGAGCGTTTTGTCCTGTGGGAAAAGCACAACAAAAGGAAGAGAGAAAATAAATGAATAAACAAACAGGGAAATAACAGCTTGCTACAGGGTACTTTGGGGTGGGAACAGTCTGGTCAGCAAAGTCCAGATTCCTTGCCCAGGTGCTGGCCCTCTGGCGAGGATGGCTAATGGCAGTACCTTGACCTCAGTTACCTCCTGAACAAATACCCACAATTAATAAGGCAAGCAGCACCTCTGTGAGCCACACATCCCTACCACCACTACCCTGCAGCCTGCTTTCTGGAATTGTGGGGCTAGGAATTTTGAGTGGTTTTGAAGTGAAGCACTCACTGATAAGATGAGAAAACAACCACAAGGAGCTCCTTTCCATGGAAGCCATTGCTGAATACAGGAAACCTCTTTCTGAATACCAATGGTCCTGATTTGTTTTTATACGCTCTTGAAGTTCAGGCCACCTATTCCTAAGGGTCAGGATGTTCTCCATTTCCCTCTAAATAACGCTTTTCAGATCTTACCAATTAGTCATTTTCATGTACACAAAGCTGTACTATAGTTATATTATTAGTAATTTTCTCAATTTCTCTTCAGTATTTCCAAGAACAACAAATATATTTTCTTTTTGAAAAGCGGCAAGAAAAGAGAAGGGGAAGCTCAGACTTAGACCAATGCCTCCAGGAAAACTTCTACAGCCATGCTATAAATCCTTTCAGACACACCATGGAAACAGAGGCTAATACAGGTCCACTGTCACATTTGTACTGACACTACACCTGTGTACTTACATGCCAATATCTGTGTCTCGACTACATGGAATTTCAGATGATCTATACTGCAAATGAATGAAAGCTTTTGTGCTGAATGAATCAATATGCTCAAGGCTCAGGGATTCTTGTAAAGTGGGTTGTTACCATAATACTGATGACTTTTTGCAGGTATACCCCCATTCACATCATCACTATCATAGCTATAACATTTAAAAGCTATATGCTGATTTCACTTTATGTTGTACCAAACAACAATTTACCAAGATCAGAAACTAAGCCTACTTTAAGTTACTTAAAACGCCCGGTAAAATTGAGGAGGAAGTAAATCTAGAGAAAGCACTGCTCATTAAGAGACCTACAAATGTTTTTTTTTCACTACAGATGTACAGAGTATCCGCAGTGAAGTGCCTCATTTCAGGGGGAAAATTTCCAAAATTTCACATTAATTTAATTCTGGGAAAGGAGTGATTTGCTTTACTTTGTTAAAAGGAGACAAATTTCTTAAAAATTCTAAAGATTATGTAGTGGAAAACAAAAGATATTTTGGTTTTAAACTTCCCTACACTTCTTTTTTTTTCCTTTATTTTCTAATTTATGACAAACTGATAAGCTGAAAGGCATTTTGTGTCAGGAACTTCCATCATACAGTCACTGAAAAGAGCAGTAGAAATAGACAGTTCTCTCTGTTTTTTTTTTTCACTTGAGACACCTCACATTGCAGAGACTTGAACCCAAACCCAAGCACACATGAAAAAGATCCAACTCTTTCTGTTAGGTTTTCTAGCTGTAGAAGGAAAACCCAAAATTCAGAACACAACAGCACTGTGGGCAGTGGAAGAAATCTGGCACAACCGTTTTTTTCCTACAACTGCTGCTCTTTGGGCTGCCTGGGGCTGCTATCAGGTTGTGCTCTTCAGAGCTCCTGACTTCCTCTTCCTTCATAAGCCTCTAGAAAAACCTGCACCTACATCCAGGTTTCCAATTTTAAAAAGTTTGTATGTATAGATGCGCATATACCTGCTCTGTGGGTTTTTTTAAACAAGAAATTGTACCTTTCAGAGCACCACTAAAGCCCTTATTTAATTCAAGAAAAGTGATTTAAGACTTTCACAAACCCAGCACAGAATTTCTGAAAGTTTTGGTGTTATTGTTCATGAAATGGATTTAACTTTGAACTGTTTAGAGAAGTGAAAGAATCCAGTAAAAATCAAAACAAAAAATCCCCAAAACCACAAACACCACAAGAGCCCCCTAACAACAAACACAGAAAAAAGTCCCAAACCAACCCCACCAGGAAAAAAAAGCAACAGAATCATTTAACACAGAGTTGTGCTGAGTCAGGATATGAGCCACATTATCCCTGGCAAGCAGTCTTATCATGAGGCTGTGCCCACACGCACATTTACTGGTTTTCTCATCTCTCCATGAAGAAATTCAAACAGCCTACTGTTGCATCTTTTTGTGCAAAAATAATTACATCAAGATTATAAACATATGGCCAAAATAGATTCTTGCTTTCCAGCTGACACTAACACTGTGCCTCTATTTTCCTCTTTCAGAAGTTAAAAACATCAACAGCTGTTAGCTCAAAAAAGCAGACATCCTGAACTCAGGTCTTTGTTGGCAGTAAGCCTTGCAGCCCAAGTTCTCAAGCCATCCTTTCTTGGTTGTTGAGACTGGTAGGCCCTTTCTGCTGATTTGCACTATCACTTTAATTTCTTTAATTCAGTTCAGGTCCCCCTTAGTGATTTCTAAGTTCATTATATCATGAGAGGATCCCAGCTGAAAAGCTGTAACAACATGACTATATGCTGCATATTTCAGGACTTACAAACATGGAGGGCTGGCGGGGTCTCATCCCCATTTCAGCCACTTTGACAATGGAAACAGCATGAACATAAATGAGAAAAGGTTTTGAAAGAAGTTTCTATCAGACAAACTTGGGTCAGCATATTGGGAACTAATTCTGATGACATTTCTTTACTACTCATGTCTAATAAACTCATTTTGAAGAAAGTTTATTTCAGGATCCATTTTAAGAAGGCACTTGAAGCAGGAAAGAAACTGGTCATCCTGGGAAAAAGTTTTATAATAGATACACATTTTTAAAATATACATTTTACATCCATTTAAAAAAGCAGAATAAATGTTTAACTTGAAATCAAACTGGTTCTGTTTAATAGGTTGATATGTGAAACTGAACACCTGAAAATTAAGACTGATAATATGAATACATTCCCTAGAGCTGGGCCCTGCACTTCTTGCTCTCAACCTGCATAAACGCACTCCAGGAATGTGAGTGGGTGAGGGGGGAGAGACAAAGGTTGATTGTTGGATGCTAACTTCAAAGTCTCCTACAAAGTCGGTGACGAAAATAATTTCTTGAACAAAAGAACTGAAAACAAATTCATCATATTAATGCAAAAAAATGAGTAGACCACAAATTGCTAGTCTGTACTTACTCATTCTTCCTGCTATAAAAACTACCCTTGATAAAAGAACTTTTAAATTAGCTGTTCTCTTTTCACCTTTGAAATTGAATTTGATGGATGCTTTGGGCCAGAACCTTACTTAAATCTTCATCACTGGTCATCACATGATCATTATTACAAAACTAAATTTCAAATCAACTCTGATGCTCTAAGTCATCATGGAAGACTGCTCCCATAAGAGGGAAAAATTATTATTGAATGCCATTAGACTATCTGGAAATGGATATATACATAGAAGATTTGCAACATCCCTATTTGAAAGTATTAAGAAATAATTATTGCCTTCTACAGATTCACGATAAAAATCTTTATCTACAAACTATTGATAGAAATATTTTCCATTTTCTATTTATATTTAAAGTAAGACTGGGATAGAAGCTCATATGCCATAGATGTAGTAGTTAACAGGAACAGCCTCAACTGGAGGTGCTGCAAACAGGAGCCTTGCTCTACGGGATTACTGCTGCATGCTTTGCTTTGAAGGGTAATAGTGCGACAGCGACATCTGACAGCTCCACCACTAGTCAGCACAGCTGCTGGAAAGGGGTTAAATTAAAGGCTTCAATCACGCCATTAACAGCTCCTACTGCTGGGCCAGCCTCCAGCCCAGCTGTAAAGCTCCAGTTTTTGCAAAGCTCAGCTGTTCTGCTGAAAATGCACAAGTGGGCTCCTGCCACATGACTAACAATTGGAGCAGAAGGTGAGGTTTGCCCTGGCACACAGACCAAACAGAAGAAAAACACTTAACACAAGTTTCAGTGATTCTTAAATCTAAAGTAATTCTTAAATCTGAATTCTGAGGAAGCAGCTGTAAAATGCTCCTTCCTTTGTTCAAAGCAGGAGGCACAGAGATTTCCCCAAGAAGAGGACAATGGAGGCCAGAACTCTCCCCCCAGAGCCACATCAGCCTCCTGGTAAGATCTCCTTGTGCAGTCCCTGGGCCTGATTGCTGCTCTCTCCAGCCCCGGGGAACCGCTCCACTTTCAGGCTAGCACAGGGTGGTGATGCACAATTTTGCTTTGCCTTGTTGGGCTCTTATGCAACATGTGCTTATCCTGTCGCAGACTGAGGGTCCTTTCCAAACAAAAGGCCAATTGCTGAATGATGAACAAACTTAGTACCAAAAATGTCTGCAGAGAAAAAAATGACATGTGCTGCTTACAGACAAAGCATTTGAACCTCAGCAAACATCAATCCTTCAGTAACCACATATAACTCAGGCCAGAGGAATCTACAGGGAAAGCTGCCACCACTGCTCCAAGCAAATAATCTGCAATCATTATCTACAACTGTGCACCAGAGAATTAAGAGTGCTGCAGCAAAGCCTTACAAATTATTCTCTCGCGTAACATTTTCTCCTTGCTTATTCCTAAAGTTCCTCCTGAAGCAGCAACTACAACACACTTCTTCCCGAGTTCTACTTGAAACTTCAGCCTTTTCCTCCACCAGACTTTGGGTCACACTTGACTTTAAGAGGGATGCATAGAACTAGCCTTGCAGAAACAAATGAAGCACAAGTTCAGGGCAGTCTTGCACTCCAAGAGCCACCCATAGTTTTTCAGTGATGCAGTGTGTACAAGTAACACATGCACTTCATTCCAGCAAAGCCTGTACACTTTTGCATTCCCCCATGCACCTTCTTTCCCCCCCTATCTACTAATGGCCATGTTTAACTATTAAAGGAGTACTGCAGTCACAGGTAATCAAATTATGGCATTAAAAAGGCCAGCATGTTTTGAATTTTTATAACTTGTCTTTCAAATACACATGAAGCAAAACAGAGGCCTCAGCAATGAATAACTGCTTTTGTCCAGAAGTCCATTCAAAACCCTGCCCCTTTACTATTAGCACTAAACAGTGAACTTACGCAGACAATCTAGAAGCACAAGAGTTGGCCAGAAGGTACAGCAATGTTCTGAAGAAGCAGGCAAAACTAGGACTTTAAGGGAGTAATGCCTCACCTGTACTGCTTCCGATTCTCTTCACCATCCCACAGTAGGGGAGTGAATAAGTGGCTGTGTGGGGCCTAATTGCCAGCTCGGGTCAAGCCGCAACAGTCCTTCCTGGTGCCCAACACGGGTCTTGCAGGGTTCAAGGTAACAACAGGTTTGACTGGAATGTGCTAGATTGAATTTATAGCTGTAATTGCTGATTAGCTATTAATTGGCAGGTGCTTGTCTTGGCAGGGGCCTTGCTTGCCTGACTGTACATTAGAGTCCAGGGCTCATTAGTGGCTGGATTTTGCTCTCGCTGCTGCTTTATCACCTCCCTGTGCTGTGCCTGGGAACACTGCGATAACAGCAGCGGTGATGTGCCGGGGCTGGCAGGTGGCCAGGAACTCGCTGTGTGTTTGTGCCGATGGCCTGGACTGGCTGGGACTGCGTGAAGTTCAAAGGGACCTGACTCATGGATGAGTCCACGTGGGAGCAGGTAGATCTGGAAGCAGCTGTGGCTCTGGCTGTGTCAGTGCAGCAGCAGGAATACCTCTGAAGGGATGGAGGCCAGGGGTAAGTCCGTGCTGCAGCAGGTAGATGCTGACGCATCAGTCCCTGTGGATAAGTCCTTGCTGGAGCACCTGCAAGCGTGTGGCCATGGATAATCCCACATCTGAGCAGGTGTTCCCCTGGAAGGACTGCAGCCATGGGTAAAGCTTTGTTAGAGCAGGTTTGTTCCTGAAGGGGCTGTGGCTGTGGGTAAGGCCATACTGGAGCAGGTGATCTCAAAGGCCCCAAAGTGACCGTGGCTCAGAGATAAAGGCTGCTTTTGGAGCAGGCATAGCCATATGGGACTGTAGTTTGTGGAGAAATCCTAGCCAGGCTTCGTGCAAGAGAAAGAATGTTCAATATTATGGTCTGGTTCAAAGGGACAAGGAGCAGAGATTGTAGTGGATATAGGTTTAAATCATTGTAACTCATTATTTGGGTTGCATGTCAGAGGAGTGGCTATACCAGGAATCACACAAAGCAGTGGAGGACAAGTCTTACAAAAAGCAGTTCCAAGGGCAGCAGCAAACCAATTTGAACTGGCTTTGGTGCCAAATAATTCCACTCATCACACCACCTCTCCTGTCTTGAATAAACTCAGTGGACATTTATGGATATTTTACAGGCATAGGTCATAGGCTAGGGAAAATAACATCTGTGTATCGTATCAAGGGTTGAGAAGGGGGTGGCAAATAACGAGGATGTGTTGGATAGTGTGGAATGACATAAATGGTAATGAATGAAGAATGGAGAATGTGCTGGTTTCGGCTGGGATAGAGTTAATTTTCCTCACAGTGGCAAGTATAGGGCTCTGTTTTGGATTTGTGGTGAAGACAGTGTTGATATTTCTGAGAAATTTTTGGTATTGCTGAGCTGTGCTTACACAAAGTCAAGGCCTTTTCTGCCTCCCACCACCGAACAGACTGGGAGTGAAGAAGAAATTGGAAGGGGACACAGCTGGGACAACTAACCTCAAATGATCCAAGGGATATACCATACCACATGGCAGCATGCTTAACATACACAGCTGAGGAAAGGAGAAAGAGGGTGGGAACACTGGGAGTGATGACATTTGTCTTCCCAAGTCACTGTTACACATGATAGAGCCCTGCTGAACACCTGCCTGCCCATGGGATTCCTTGTTTGACTTTGCTTGTGTGCACAGCTTATGCTTTACCTATTAAACTGTCTTCATCTCAGCCCATGAACCTTTTCACTTTTACTCCTCTGATTGGCTCCCCCATCTCACCAGGGCAGGGGAGTGATGAGTGGCTGTGCTGGGCATAGTTGCCAGCTGGGGTTAAACCACAACACATGGAAGGGCATCTAGAGCAAGCAAATCCACATTAAGCCCAGTTAATATAAGGTCAATATAAAGGCCATCTGTTACTGTCATGCTGCACAAACCTGGGGCTTCATCATGACTCCTACTTCATGTAACTAAGTCTTCCCAGCAATCTTCTAAATAAGTGTGTACACTGAACAGAAACAGACAAAAAACAACCCACCAAAAATCAGAAAGAAAAATTAAATATTATGGCCAATGACATAACAAAGCACAAGACTAGAAGTGACAAAGAAAATGCTGACAGCTGGGAAATCTGTAGTAAGAGAAAGACCAAAGCAGATGGTACACTGTAATCCTCAAGGTAAGAAATATTGAGCCAGACTTCATCCTGGAGATGAATAAAATACAACCAACAAAACCATAACAAACCCCAACCAGTTGCACAAAACCCATAAAGAGAAGGGCAATAGCAAAGGTACAAAAGAAACATAAAACTCACAAACAACTACTAAATGAGACCCACAAGTCCAGAAACTTTGGTGCCTCTCAACACTGCAGTACTGCTGTAAGCAACAAGAATTCTCGATTTCAGTCTAAACCAAATGAAAGTCAAAGCTTTAGACTGGGGAAAAGCTACTTAAGTCAAACCACTTCAGTTAATAATTTGCTGCTAAGCACTTTCAGTTCTGCTTTGTCACTGCTGCAATACCAGGGAGCAAAAGCACTGTGAGCTGCCTGCCTGCAACAAGGCAAGGATTTGGTGTGGGAAGGGAGCGTGCTTGGTCTTGTCTCCTCTTCCCTCCAGCAGATGTAAATTATGAATGCAAAGCTCCACGAACAAATCACCAAACACCCTGTCTTTGCAAATGACTCTGTGTAAGCAGTATGACTCAATTTGCTGGTAGGCGCTGCAACTAAATTAATTTACCATGGTATGGAAAACCTGAGCAAAGTAAAACTTAAGCTGTACAAACACCTGCAAGAGTTTCTAAATGCCTGGGGTTTTGCAGCCAAGACCTGCTTGTTTGGGCAGGTGCTGCCACTGTTATTGGAGTGTCCATGGCACAAATTCCTCTGCCCAACTGTCTTAAGCAGTGAAAGCAGGCCAGACTTCTTGGAAACAAATCTGCTCTAATCAGGACAGCAACAAAATGTCTTGACCAAAAGCTTCTTTCTTTTTTTTTTTCCCTGCTCACACTCCTTTTCATTCCTTAGGGTTTTTTCCAGGTTATGGCCCAAACAGGGTTTAGTTACAACATCTTGAAGCTCTATTAGTGTATAAACCATTTCTTTTTAAGTTTTTATTGTTTCAGATCCAGTTCTAATACAAACTTTTCCTCAACAATACTGTCTCTTATTCAAAGTTATATGCAGTCTGTGAATAAGTGCATGCCAATGGATACAGAATGAGTTGTCAATTGCACAAGGTTTTGTGAAAAAACAAGTGAAAGAAAACCAGTACATTAGTAAATGTAGCTGAAATTACAGAACAATATCCCATAGGCTACACTAGACTTTCTCATCCACCAACAGGTCCCTCTAATCTAACAGGAATTAGATTAAGTGTACTGCAACGTGCTCAGCATGCTACTCACTTCTATAAAGAAATTACGGGTTTATGCACTTCCAATGACTTTCAAAACAGAGACACACTGAAGTCCATTAGCATCAATTTTTATTTTCTGTCTCATCTGCTCTTCATTCCACTTACTCTATGATAATTCTTACATATGTATTTTTTAATAAAATATTTCAGAGAAATTGAGGGGTTAGGACAACAAAGTATTTAAGCACATGCCTGGCTTAAACCTTGGCATGTTTTTGCATGCTTTACTGCACTACGTCCTGATCACACAGGACAGTACTAGCAGGAAGACAAGTTAGTAAATAATACAGGATACCTTTTTCATTGCACAGGATTACAGTTCCTGTAGAAACTGCAGCTTTTATTTCACAGTGCATAAGCTGCAGTTTCTATACAACTACCCAGGCCTTTAGAGGACAGACATATCTTTTTAAATTTGTTAGAAGAGTAAATTACATGCTGTCCCCAGCATATCCAGAGGCTACTCTGCATGGGTGGATCACATCACAAAACGAGAGAAGACAAGAGGGTGGAAACCGGTCAGTGCTAAGAAAGAGGGGGCTGCAGCAATGATAGGAAGATCACCTGAAACCTGTTTCATAATTCAACATTCCTTTTAAATTCATGGAAATCCTAACACCCAGGTATACTCCTTATGCACTGAAATTCCACAAGGGCTCCTATGACTGCAAAAGTGGATTTAACAGAATTCCTTAGATGTCAAAAATCTACTGGTACTCTGCACTTTTGAAAACAAACTCCAGATCTTAATGAAATTGTAATGCCAAAATCTGATTAATTTCTGATTTGAAGCAATGCTTCTTTCTTGTGTTTCCTTGTCTTTGAAAAGTACTCAATTCTAGCTTCTTGAAAATAATTCGTGGCAAAAGGATATACTATAACAGAGCCTGTTTTCATATCACATATAGCTTACTATGACTTTAAAAATGCTAAAACTTAAGCTTATGTAAGGTGATAGAATTGATTTACCGTGATCTTTATCTTCAAACTTTTAAAATAGTAACTAATTTGCATCCCAGATCTCAGCTTGAATCAGACACTATTAATTACATAAACTCAATTATTAGCCTTTCATATTAACACTTTTATTTTCTCACTCCTTCGGTATCCTTCAGATCTAATTAAGCACCAACTCTTTACAGCACAACACTTCCCACTGAATGGATTCTCACAACTCTTCTGCATCTGCCCCCCCTTGCCAGGGCCTTGAAATGCCTACAAGGATTCAAAATGCTGCTGCTGCTGCTGTTGTTTAGGTGCTAAATGTGAGGTTATCTCAGTAGATCACCCTTGCTCCAGTCCCTTTGCTGGCTACGCAAGACATCTGCCGTAAAATCTGCTCTTCATGGTCTCTGCCTGTTTGCCACTACATTAATCTGTTTTCTTTGCATGTCCTTGGCTTCTCTAGCACTGGCAAAGACTTGTCTTTTACACCACTCTTTTCTATCACTTCAAGTCTCAGTGTCAGAGGACAAAAAGACATTTTGAAGTTTACTGCAAAAAAGAAATGTACTAGATGATCATAAGAAGAAAATGAATGAACTATTAGCTTTACTATCTTGAAAATCAGTTTCTCGGTAGTTCTAAGTATCATTGTAATCATTATTTTGAAAAAAATTAAAAATAATGAAATCTTTGGCTAGCATTCCACATAAAACAGGATAAATGACAGAAAGACCACTGCAGTTTTAGGGGCTGGCATGCAAGGCTAATTTGAGCCCACTTCTCTTCTCAACTGTTTCTCCCATCTCTCCAATTCCAGGTATACTACAAAGTGATAAATTTGGATGTCCTCCACACTATGAAAAGGGAAAGTAAAAGTCTTCAGAGAGGAAAAAATTTTCCTCCTGAGTTTTCTTCTGCATATCTTGCACTTTCTTTCACTTGCATTGCCGCAAGTGAAATATTTGCCTTTTAGAGCTGTTTTGCTACACATTGTCCTCGTCTCTGTAGGACCTGCTCCCAAGGGGTCTTCCCACAGCTACATAGGTAAGAGACATAATTTATGTGGTGATCATGAAACACACAATGCACTGCTATTCCTAGGAAGAGAGAAACTAATCCCAAAACTACTCAGTCCTCAGACTATACCTCCCACCAGGATAGCCACTGGGTTCACATCTGTCATACTGCTTTGAACTCTCCCATTGGTATGGCTGAGGAGCAGATCAGCACCTGAGAAGTAAAAACTGGGAAAAGTATGGTGTGATGGCCAGAAAAGAACAAGGCACAAAGCCCAAATACACAGTAGATTGCTTCAGAAGATGGCGTTTCTTGAGAGGAAACAGCTGGAGATAAAACCAGCAGCAGTGCAGTGCTGATGCATCCAAATTAGACTTGGCATTACTCAGACTGCTGTGGTCTTCCAATGGATAGCAAGGCTTTTCCTACTTCTTGCAGTAAACTAGCTCAGCACAGTGCTGAGTGACTCAGAGTTCATCCTGCAAACACACAAAGAAAAATAGTGCTCTCTGTGATTTTCATGTGCTCTGGCTGCAAACAGTGAACAAGGCCCTCCAGGATTAAGGAGCCTGAATGACCCAGACTATGACATCACAGAAAGTAAAATGCAGCCATTACTTATGCCTGTTCTGCCTTGAATTGCCAAAACCATTCACAACATGCCGCCTACAGTGCCCAAAGAAAAGAATAAGAATTATCTGTTAAAAGATAAAAAGGAGTCCTCTTGGGGTATGAACCCAAGTGAAAACCCCAAACCCACCATAAACACAGCACAGAAACTACAGAAACTTACCTCTCACTTTCTGTGAATGGCACTCCTAAAACAGCAAGAAGGATATCTAGATAATAAAAATACTCAGTCCCTCCTAGTTCTGCTACTGGCTTTCTGTATTATTTCAGAAAGTTACTTAAATCCTTTGTGTCTCAATATATTTGCCTGAAAACAAGAATTCTTACCTACTGTATTTCACAGCTTTGTCAAAGCTGCCAATACACTTCAGAAAAGACATATGGAGGTGTAAGTAACTGGAATCACAGCGTACATCTCCTTTCCTTGGAGTCCTGCATTTGCAGGAGAGGACTCTGCTACAGCAATCACCTCCTCACCAAAACCAGCCTTGAAAGCCACTGGTGAGATGATTGCTGAGAAAGCAACCACACAACACTCTGTGATTGTCTCCCACTCAGTACCACACAAACCTCTCTCTCCATACTCTTAGCGGGATGTATACCCAGTGTTTTTACCTGCACGTTTTCATTAGACAGACTAGATTTTAATTAGACCTGGTCATTAAAGGCAGGAGTAGTATCTCTAGTGGTCTGAGAAAGCAGAAAGAGACAACATAGGCAGAAAGGAGCTATTTTGCAAGTAGTCTTTATGAAAGCAAAGTTGGCAAAAGCCCAGCAAACAGAGTCATGTTGAGTAGGTTAAATAGTTCACCCTACCTTATGTAATTGCATGGCTACTCTCAGGTCCTTGATTTTTACAGTAAATAACCATTTTGAAAAAATAAATGGAGGAAAACAAAAGAATACAACCGTTTTTTAAATAATATTCCAAGTCCCTGAAAATTCATTTTTCTCAATTTGCCCTACTTTATTAAAAGAGTGTTTGCCAAATGGAGATAACATATCTTACTGTTATAATTTTTAATCTATGCAGCAATTCATGATTTGCTCTTTCTCAGCTCTGGCTGTGATTCTGGATACACACTCATGAGCAGCCCTGTAGACTTCATGGACTGTGACTATACTTCAAACACACAAAAAACCTCAACTGAATTATCTAACTTAATTTTCATCCTCAAGCTTCCTGTGTTTTGAAAAAAAAAACAACAAAACCATTCAGTAATTGTGCTCTGAAAGCAGACTTTGAGGAGAATGTGTCAGCAGTTAGCACTGTGCCCATAATTAAACCAATATATTTGTGGTCTCTGTAAATTCCCTCAGAGGCCATAATGTAATGCTTCTATATGTCAATTTCCTGGTATACACAAATGTTTTCCAATTACCAGCATTGCCTTGCTGACTGCTTAAGATAAGGCACTCATCTAGCAGTGCAAAGGAGACTTAGGCTCTGTCACACATGGAGTGAGAAATGTGAACCATTCACAGAGAGCTTTCTGCTCCTCCAGAAAAATCTCTCCTGACTGCATAAAAATATTACTTTTTGTATATTAATTAAAGGGACAGCATCATGAAGATATGTTTCTTTTCCTTCTTCGGACTTAGCAACTCCTAAACAACATGTCCTTAATTTTTGCTGCAACTCCTTCAAATTTAGGTTCCTTTGGTGAAGAGCCTCTTTCTGCACTTGAGAGTGCAGAAAGCACATATGAATGAACATCCTGAAATTTTCATCAAGTTCAGAGAATGAATATAGCTACAATTTAACACTTGCAAGCTTAATTAATTTTCTTGCAATTTTGAGAAAATTTGTCTTGGCAAATGGAAATACAGGAGAGGTCCACAGCAAACTGTCGAGAAAATGGGGAAATCAAAAGCAGCAGAACATCCTGTATGCTAAACACCAGGGACATCCACTTGCTGTGTTATTCCTCAGTGTCACTGAAGAGACATAATTTATTAGTCATTAGTCAAATCCAGTCAATTCCACTGTTTCATCACAGGCTTGTTCCATACTCAGTCAAGAAAATTACCTTTGTCAGTAGATGCTACATGACAGTGAAATACTTCCAACCAATTATTTAATATCTGAATACCTCTGTTAAACTATCTGTAAAATGGGTATCTTAGCATTCAATGCACAGATGCAAATCATATATAACAATAATCTGTCTGCCTACACAGCAACACCACAGTACCAAGACAAAACTCTATAAACTCTGTCCCCTTCAGAGCAGTCAGAAACCACTATCTTAAAACGTGTTTTCAGAAAGAGATGTCGTGATGACAAAGGACAGAAGGTATGTTACATGACATGTCCTTACACTTCTAAAATGATTTTTACAGACAAATCAAATGAGCACAGCAGAAATCTGCCTTTCTGCATGATTTTAAACTTTTGATGGAGAACATTATTTTCCAGAGGAAAGGAAGGGGGGCGTTGGTGGGGAAATACGAAAGTAATTTTAGCAAGCATTTGTGAACAATGGGTATTCTTTCATATTAATGAAAACCAGATCATAAAACAGTCTGCAAACTAAGAAATTGGCAGACAATATATAAAAAATGATATTAAATATACAAAAACACATAATAGAAATTTATATGTATTTATGTATATAAATAATTACATTAAAACTGTATTAAAATTCCAGAGTTTTCCCCATCATATGTTCAGGATATTGCTTTTGAAACAATTAAAAATAAGTCAGGATTCTAAAATGCAGTTCCATAGAGCAACAGAATACCTGACAAGGGAAAACAAGCTACAGAAATAATTTTGTATCACAAAGCTATTACATAATGTAAATCTGTGCAATATAGTTTGTCATTTGATTTCAAAGTCATCAGGCACAGGAAGAATGCAACTGTGTTTAGTTTACAAACATCTCAGGAAAATTTCCAAGCATATATAAAACAGGAGATATTAATATTACATAAAATTGAGAAGAAAAAAATAACCACCTAATTTTAAAGGTCTATTCTTCTTAAAGGAAGGTTGGATACCAGTTGTCTTATAGCCTGAGTTGATTTCTTTANTCTTTATTTTCAAGCAATAAATAAGGCCTTCAGGATTCAAAATCAAGTCATTAATTACTAAATTTATGGAAGGCTCTGCTACAAAAATCAATAAATAGTGAATAAAGAAGGCATTATGAATAAAACAACTTCATAATACGGTAATTCCACTTGAGAGGATGGCAACATTTTCTACATAGCAAGTAAATGCCAAATAAATCCATGTAATATAATTTGCATTGAACAACTATTTAGCATTTTGCACATGACTTCTGTGTTGAGACAGGTTAAGTTACCTTCATTTTTGTAAATACAGGGTGTTCTCTGGACCCTCCACTGTCACTCTTACAGACTGACCCTTTCCTGCAAATACCCACAGTAGCATAAGTTTTTCAGAAGGAGCTGAAAAAAACACCTCCATCAGTGAAGATGTAATAGGACTGGGCAGTTAAAAACTAATTCTTGTCAAAGCTAGTGAAATCTATATGAATATATACATATTGGTTCACGCATACATATTAGATCAATAAATATATGCTTGATCCCAAATGAGAAAAAAGGTGCAAAGAAGAGACTGTTGCTTGCTTCTGTTACCAAGGAGCACAGGGCTGGAAGGTATTGTCATTATCCATTAGAGAGACAAAGGCAGTTTTCATTTAAGGCTCTACTCTAAAAAACTAACATGTCAATCCACCACCACTTCTAGAGAAATAACTGAAAAAGCAGGTTATTCTGGCCTAATGTTTGGGAATCAGATGCTGTGTAATATGGAAAACTGAAAGGTAGTGCATTTAAAGGGAATTACCCAGACAAAGATATTCAGGGTGGGGAACATCTGGGGAGCTAACAGGTTAGCTAAAAACGATGCAGGGATTACAGTGAATCACAAGGTAAGCACAGGCCTTAGTGTCAGGTTGTTGTGTAAAGAACCGTCATTGTATCACAGGTATTATGAATGCTAAAATAGTTTGCCTAGGGAGACAGTGGAATTAACATGCTGGGACAGCTTAAAGACAGGTCTGATCAACATCTGTTAAGCATGATAAGGACAGCTGAATCTATCCTGGGGCAAATAAGGCACCAGGTGATTTCTCAAAATTATGAAACAAAGCCAAGGTAAATTCCAAGAAATACAACTGTACTCAAAAAAAAAAAAAAAAAAAAAAAAAATCAGATATTGTTTTATTTGTGTTTCACTTCTGGTTTATGCATTTCACACATAACTACAAAAAGAATTTCCACTCCTCTGTTCGCAATAACTGGAAATTTTATCCCAGAGCAGGTGCTGATAACTTAATCTAGTGTAGCTGAGATGCAGACTGCTTATAGTGATGTCTAATTCAAAGCTTTAAGCAGAGAAGTTAAATAAACAGCATCACTTTTCATTTATTTCTGTGTTTCAAGGGATATTTTACATGTGCACTACCCTCAACTCACTAGTCTTCAAGGGATTGCATTTGCATAGATTTCTGATCTTTTCTATTCCTTCTATTTCTATTCTGCAGAAGCAGCATAGCTGGTTGCACAAAATCACTGCTCTCCAAGAGGTAACAACAACCAAACCAGGGAGACAAATACAAGAAAGGATACAGACTATAGAAGGATGGAAAAAAGGTGGTGTAGGATGTGCTCAAAGAAAATAAAATGAAGCATGTGGGACAAAGTGAATGGAGAAAGGGTGCTGTAAGGACTTTCACTCCGCGTAATGAAGAGAGAAAATTCTGTGAAGTTTTGAAAAGATGCATGGGTAGAGTAACATGAGGAAGGCAGAAGAGCATAGGCTGAGCTAATCAGGAATGAGATTGAAGGGGAAGATGATAGCGACTAGTAATGAGAACAGCCTAGAGAACAAACATGGCATCATGGAGGGAGAGTCAGAAGAGAAAAAAACATAGAGGGTCCTCCATAACTTCATGTCTTCAGTAACAAGGCAGTACAGAGGCAATATCCGAGCTCTCACCGAAGGCTAGATGTGATTAACCTAGAACAATGCAGCTTCCTCAGGTATTTTATACTCTCTCTGCTCTGGAAAAGAGGCTGACAAATCCAGCACTGGTGATCAAAGCCTTTCATCTGCCACCTAGCTGCTCTGACACAGTGGTGGAGATGAAAGTCTTATGCTCAAACCCAGAGATAAATAATCCATAATGTTCCCCATTTGAAAAATATCTTGCCACTCAACATAACTGCAACTGTGTTGATCTGAAGCTGCTGGTAAGAGAAAGGGTACAAAGATTAATATGCTTGTATTTCAGGAAATGTCTTTTTTTTGTGTAACCCCTTTCTGCAGGTTCTGAAGGTAATCAACAGGTTAAGGAAGATCAGGCTAAGAAACAGGTCTGACTTCTGTAAGACTTGCTCACATGTGCAGTCCTATGATGAGCAACAGCAGGTAAGACCAGGATAAGCAGTATGATTCATGCCAAGTGAAATTAATTTTCTTAGTATGATGCATAAGATGACTTTTTGCACACTCTTACTATAGATACTGAACTGTACTAGAGACATGGACAATCAATAGGTTCCCTAAAAACTTCTAACAGGCCACTCTTAATAAAAGGAGCTATTAAAATTACATTAAATACTCATGACTTGTGTTTGTTCACAAGAAGTCTTAATTTTCTTTTCATTCCACTTCATTCAGATAGCTTAAAGAGTAATTTATGTAAGACACCCTTTTAGATTTCCAAATCTCTTTTATTGTTTCTGTTAGGCATGAAATGTAAAAAATGTGCTGTTTCCCTCCAGTCAAAAAGGTGACACAAAACACAGCTCATTTTGTATCACTCCATTTTGGGTGGGCTTGGGCTATGAATAATCTATGTGCTATGGGGTCAGCATTTCTGTGTTCTAAATGTCACATTACATAATGTATTGACATGATAGGATATGCATTTATATGGAAAAGGAATTAGATAAACACTTCCACAAAATTTTTAGGATTTACTCATTCACAAAATATCTCCCTGCAAGTAAATGAAGTCACTAGCTTTTAAGGTGTTCCTGAGGCAAGAAATGAATTGCAGGGAATTGCATTAGCAGTAGGAACCAGAATGAACTGTCTAAAGCATAAGATTTAAATTCTAAAGCATAAGATTAAATTTTTTTAAGATGGAAATTGTTTGGCCTCAGCTCATGGCAAACTTGCAATCTCATACAGAAAAAAAAATCTGAAAGTGAAATCACAGAAAATAACTGATAGAGGGTGAGAAGGACCATGGTCATAAAATGATAAAGGGAAGTAGGTGCAACAAAAATACAAAAAACCATGTCCCATAGATCATGAAAATATTCAAGAACATAAACTTTTTATAGCTTATAGGTAGAAATTTGAAAATTGCTGTGATAATCTCTAAAGAAAACTTTCATACCTGAAGAGCTGCTACTGTGCAACCAGAAATATTCTTTCAAAGGAATCATCTCACAGTATGTCAATGATAATGAATTATAAAACATTCTTCAGTGCTAGGAGGACCTCAAGATTCAACAGAGAAGAACTAAGAAAGTCACTTATGTGAAAGGCTGAAAGGAAACAACAGGTAATCTGCTGTAAACCCAATAGTTATTTCTTGCCCTAACTATACCCCTTTTACTGTCAACAAAGGCCTCTATAGAATAATGCTTGTTTTAGAAATCTAAATAGTTTCAATCAGAGGAATCTCAATGGATCACTAAGAAGAGAAAAATCAATTGTGTTTGCACTATTTACGGAAAACAATAGTATTTCCTGTTGCATGGAGCACGGATATAGAGGAAAACAGAGAGTGCTTCCCACCATACTTTGCTATGCTTCCCATGAAAGTGACTTTTGGTAAAATGCCCATCTCCTTCAACTCCATTGCAGACCTCAGATGTTTGGTATCACTTGCTTAGATAAAATGATTTCTTGCTTTCTTCTCCATTTGCTGACTGAACTATGGTCAGGAAGGTATTTCTATTTTTATAATTTTAGAGAGCAGAAGAAATGCATTTAGGATGCAAACCTTAGGGATGTTTGTGCCCTTCCACTGCTCCAAATGAAGCTACCTTCTGTTTTTTTCACTGAACTTCTGCATTTTATTCTTAAATGTTAACGGTTTTAATTCCTTTTATCATTTTGTGAAGCTGGACTAAGACAGGGCTAACTTCAATTTAGGTGTTTTCAGGTGTATAAAACACTCTAAGAAAAAACTGTTCAACCATTCCATTACTTTATTTTTCAATTCTTTCATTTCTTTTTTCTCATTAATTTCATCTTGGAACTTGCAAAGTTCCAGAGCAACCTATTGTAGTGGCAGTCAGAACCTTGACTGTGGCTCACCACTTACCCTGCAGTACCTATAATGAAAAAGTCAAAACTGCTAATCAGAATCTCCTCCTTTGACCTTGTGCCTCATCAAATCAAGCCTGCATTATGGCCAGTGACCATGACACATCCACAGAAAAAGAGTGCACTGGTGAGTGAGGATGTTTCTGGCAAGAAGCGACAACCATTCTAGCTCTAACTCTTAACAGATTATAACATATTTTTTGTGCCTGAAAATTACCAGTTGTGCTATGTTACTGTATTTTTTTGTAGTTAATACTTATTATCATAAATTAATTTGCACTATTACAATATTCTGGCTTATGCAAACAGTCCAGGGCTCACATGAGCACAAATACCTTGCTGTCTTGTGGCACTTTTCACCCTTTGTAGCTACAAGTGTGGGTCACCTGTTTTTCTTTACTCCAGCTTAGTTTTCTAGTGACCTACTCACTCAACCTTCTAACATTTCTCTCCTTACCCTTGTAAGCAAGCAATGACCAAACCTCCTTTTTGACTCTTCTTCCACCTGACAAATGCAGTTAGATCCCAGCTCCTGATGCTCTCGGACTCCTTGCTTGACACTTTTTGCCCCAAAGTTGAGGCTTCTTCCTTGAGCCCGTATCATCTCCTGTGGCTCAAAAAATCCAAAATCCAAACAAAACCTACAAGAGCACAAAAACTTTATTCTTTCAGAGCAGGAAGCTCTGAAAAAGGCAAGTCCAACTGCCAAAATTTACATTCATCCTTCTTTCCTCCTAGTGTCCTTTTCTACCTTTAGACCAAATTTTCAGCTAGAAAACTTGATGGCTACTTAGCTTCTGTAAAAACTGTTTACCTCAGCCAAAATGTAAACCACTGAAAAGAATGTATTTAATTTGTTTATCTACATGTTTTAACAACATGTGTTCCATGTTGAAATGTCCCATCATTCAGCCATGGAAAGCTTTACGCGATACTTCATATTTCCATGTTGCCAAATACAAGCGTAGAGTTGATGCAATTCTTGGTGTTATTCCTTTTCCACTGTTTAAAGAAAATCTGAAGAACATTAACATTTCTTAGTAAATTAAGATGACTGCTACAAAACATCTGTATGTAATTCAAGAGCAAAGGTGTGAGTTTACAGGTACCACCTGCAATTCAATAGCCACAAGAAAACTAATCCACTGAGGCTCAACATAACTCAGTTCAAAGGAGGAAAACCAAACAAAGTTACCAAGTCCCTCAAAATGCTCATCCAGCCTAGCATTAAGCTAGTCTTGCTGTTAACTGGAGAGGCTACTCGAAGAAAAAGAGATTAAGAGAGATAATCTTTCTGCTCTTGTCTACCCTGCAAACAAAATATTAACTAAACTAATTATGGAGTAAAAAGCAGCAATGAAGAGAGGTTTGAATTTTGCTAGCGGATCAGCAAAAATTCCTTAGTTCCTTTTTAGAGTATCATTCTGATGTGAAGTAACCAAAATATATAAAATAATTTTAAAATATAAATATAATAATTATTTTATATATAAACGTATAATAAAAACTAATTGTATTATAAAAGTAAAAAAGGTGTCAAAAACATTGGGGCTAAGATTCACATTCCTACCCAATTCCTGTTGAACAGTGTTTAAAATATTTGAATTTTTTTAACCTGTGAAAAAGAAGTGAAAAAGAAAAGTTTCACTAGCTTTGTGAAGACACCTACTTGGAAGATGAGACGTTGCTATTCCCATTGCTACACCAGGAGCTGTTTACATATGGGAACAGGGCTGATCAACAGATAAGGTTAAGACAGAATTAAATTGCAGAGCACTGTGCTTCAAGATAAGAGACAAGAGTTCAAGTTTCCTCAGGCAGAGGGAAGAATCAAACTTTGGTTTTCTACAGCAGTGGATCAAACCACCACCTCCAACTACTTTGCACACCATGCCCTTCATTTCTCATGCTTTCCCACAGGTGTTCAAAGTCAAATATCTCATTTAGGGTTTAACAGGAGCATTTTTTTCAATCATCACCAACTGACATTATGCCAGTGAAATTAACACATTGAAGAAATCAGGAGTCTCTTCCACAGAAGCTCTGCATTGCTATTATCCCTGCCATATGTCAGACAATTATTTCAAATAGAGGCAGTCAGCTACTGGCCCAAGAGAGCTGGACTCTTCATCAGACCTCCACATTCCAGCTGCAAAGGGAAGTTGCTAGACCAGGAACACTCCAAGAGTCTGGCACAATTTTGATGTACATCTGAATTTTGCTTTTTTTGAAATGTGAGCTAATGGACTGGATTTGAGGCTTGAGCTGCTGGTCACCCATAGCGTCTGTCCCCTACTGGCTGTGCACTGCTTCACTGGCCAGCATTTTTTAAAGCTACACTGGGGTACACCACTGTGTATTATTAAGTTGTTCTGAACTTATTATAAATTTCAGGTTGCGAACTTACAGAGGAAGAATTAGGGAATTGCATAGGTAAATCTTCATCAGCAGCTGAATCTCAGGGAGGTGAGGCCTAAATAGGGATAATGATACTAAAATTACCAGCTTCAAAGGATGCAGTTAAGGCCAGTTAAAGTTTTTAATGGGTTTTGAGGGTGGAAAGTGCTACACAAAGAAGAAATAAAACTATTTGGTGAGCTTCTCTGTAGGCTAGCAACTGAAGGCTCCGATTATGTAGCTTTCAACAGTTAACCACATAAACAAAATAAAGCTACTCTGATGACTGACTTCCCTCTTACTTCTCATTTGGGTGACTTGCAGCACCTGGTATATGCTTCAAAACTCTAAAATCTCTATCTTTTGTCAAAATGGACCTCAACTACAGCCTAGCCTTTGCTGGGCTACCATGACCCTGAGATTAGCTGAGCTGGTTAAAGCCTGGGCCAAAAAAAAACCTGCCAAGGTTGTGGGATCAATCCCTGTATGGACGATCCATTTGATGATCCTTGTGGATCTCTTCCAACTCAGAAGACTCTGATTCTGTGATCTGTGGACACACCAAGACAGAAGGCTGTCAGAAGCCTGAATTGTGTGCCGAAGGGAAGGGAAGGGAAGGGAAGGGAAGGGAAGATGCACTTCTTTCAAATACTGTTGATCAGCCTATTTTGTCTTAAAGAAAGCTTACAAATTGTAATTTTTCTTTTGCTACCTTTTTATCTTCTAATTTATCTGGATGTCTTGNAGGGAAGGGAAGGGAAGGGAAGGGAAGGGAAGGGAAGGGAAGGGAAGGGAAGGGAAGATGCACTTCTTTCAAATACTGTTGATCAGCCTATTTTGTCTTAAAGAAAGCTTACAAATTGTAATTTTTCTTTTGCTACCTTTTTATCTTCTAATTTATCTGGATGTCTTGTGAATAAACCTAATATGATGAAAAGCATGTCTATTTTTCCACATCTATAAACACTGATTCATTATGATGCTGTTCCTATCTTTACAGCTTTAAATGTACCTGGGTACACAATTCTACTGCCACTACTTTCACATGAATTGTAAACCAAACAATTGTAACTGTGGTCTTATCAGGAACTTCAACAGCAGCAGGCACAAGACACTGACAAAAAATTACAAGTATGTGTTTCATAACAAGCTTATGAATTCCAAATTTTGCTAATCATTTCAAGTCTTTCTTCTTTCATTAATTTCTAATCCATGACTGATTTTATTCATCATACCCACAAGCAATGCAAGAAAACAATCCCTCTGATAAGGAACTGAAATGGAATTCTTTTGAATATATTACCTTTTCATTTTCATATGTAGTTTTTCATATGTAGTTTTTACAGGATTATTACCTTTCCCAACTCTATTTGCTTGAACACCAAAGAAGCCTTAGAATCAGGGGAAATCTGGATGTAGTAATACCAGATTTCATTGTTCCCTTACATAAAATAAAGCTGCAATCTAAACCATTGGGGAAAACCTAAAAATATTATAAATCAAGAGGTATATGACATATGGGAGTCAGGAAGAGGGATTTCCAGCTGACAGCCATTCCTTTTCATTTTGTGGAAACAGATTGATCATTCAGCAGAGAAATCATGTCTCTTCAAACTGCTTGAGTTCTCCTTCAAAAGCAAAATTTACAGAGCATCTTGTTGGAAATGGAGCACTTCTCTGTGTGCTTCAGGTGACACTGCTGACATAGGAAACCTACACAACACTGAGAGAAGATTAAGCATGGAAAGATCAAAGGAGAGTAGCTGTGGAGCATTAGAACCTACATCATGAAGAGCAGGGGCCAGGCCAACAGAAGAGAAAAAAAAGGAATCAGTCCTTTTGAATTCACAGATGGAGGCCTGCTTTCCTCTGGGCATCTTTGTTAGAAGAGTTTCCTTCTGCTGCGGAGAAAGACATTCCAAAGCACATCCAGATGTGCACCAATAATCATGATATGTTTCTCATTCTCCTCACAACATGCTCTTGATTTATTATTGATTAAGACCTTTTTGTTTTCACTAAAGACCTGAAAGGCTGTTATGGTTCTTACAAGTAAGATTTTTCAACTAACCTCAAGACATCTATCTTGAGCAATATCCCTACTATTCCTTGAGGACACATGGTAGTGTTTCCCTACCTGGGGACTTAGAAGAAGCACAAGCAAGTGCTACAATTAGTTGACACCTGAAGTTGCTGCCATCTGTCTTCAACACACATAGAAGGACTGGTGAGCAGTGGCTGGGGAGCCACAGAAGGAGAGAACAGAGAGGCTGCCTGGGTAGTCAAGCTGATGCTATGCAAAGAGAAAGAGGAGTCATCTTAATAAAAGACATTACATCTTCATTCCTCTGTTGGTTTAGTTGCTATCACATTAAAAAAGTCTGACACTCTTCTAACTCAGCCAATAGACATTGCTGTCCTTCCCAGAGTAATGCCACTCAGCTGGATATCTTGGAAATCTAGTAATATGTGAATGGTAAGTTGGGCTGCACATCACAGAAACTGTTCACCACAGGGTTTGGGTGCGTTTGAGTTGATTTTGTTTGTTGGTTTTTGTTTTCCTGGTCATTTGGTGGTTTTTTTTTTTTCTCCTCAAAGATGCACCTTCTTAAATGACATTTTAATTTGCTATCTTTTTAAACAACTGTATCCATTGCAGTGAAATTTACCAGCATAATGCTGTACATTTCCAATTTTGCAGTCACTTTTAATTTCTAAGAGGAGAAAGGGGAAAAAATACACAAAGGGAGCTAAAGTCAGTCCCTCTAGTCCTCAGGCTCCAATAGATTAAATCACAGACTTAACACAAATCTAGTCTGTCAGTTCCACCAGAATATGGATGTTTCTGGGATAAAAGAGGAGCACAGTAAGAATATATTCAACTGATCTGAAGTTCAAAGTAAAATTCCTGCTGTATGTAAAGGGGCAAGAAAATTATTACAAATGATGTTAGAAGATTAACAGTACCTAGAAAAATACTTATAAAGCTAATTTCTCCCCTCCACAATTATCAGTCAGACTGCCGGAAGTGAGTTATCTTTTCTATTTATAACATAAATATTACCTTGTTTATAACAGTATTACCAGCTCAGAAAAAAGCAAACAAAAACCAATTAGCTTTGACAACCTATTTTTCCTGTAACACTGACATTCTCAAAAATACTTCAGAAGACCAGAAGTGTTGAACAGAAATTCTTAGTCCAAAAAGCAAGGATCCTCCAAAAGTATGAAAGGAAGACAAGGTCACCCAAACCATCACAGCTGCAAAATCCACTGAGTCTCCAGCCTAGCAATGAACAGATTTTGCCTAAGGCATTATTCATAAATGGCCTTCCAACAAAAACAGTGGTGAGACTGCAGGAGATCATTAGCCTGCAGAAAGTGGAGAGATTTTTATTTAGTCTGCTAGTATTAAATGAACTAAGAACTGTTTAAGAATGGTATTCCACTTTGCTGCATATGGAACAAACCTTGCTTTGCTTTCATGTTTAATGCTAGCTCTATATTTAAATGCCTTTGCTGCCTTGGTCCTCAGTATGAGACACTAAAAATAGCCTTTCTGTTCCAGAATTTCCATTCTGTCTACCTTTGAAAAGCTCCATTAATGATGAAAATGTTGATACGAATTTAACTTATGAAGATAAGCCTAAACTATTGAGAGACTAAGACTGCACACACAGTAAATCTCTATTAAATATTTTCTATGTGAATCTACTTTACGTACCTCATACTTAGGCTAAATCCCCCCTGGCTCAATCTGTACCGAGGAAGAAAAAGCCCACAATGATCCTTGAAAGTCCACACCTTCTACTGCTACTTGTTCTTCTGTGTATATGCCACATAAGGCCTGGAGACTTTAAAAAAATTAGGAAATCTTATCTCCGTGTTCTTTTTTTTTTTTTTTTTGTGCTGTAGATAACTTTTTAATTAAACTCAGATGTTGTTTATACTTGGGAGGACTTCTAGCAGCCAGCAAGACAAAACAAAACAGTGGCATCCTGTTTCAGTGAGATACAGAAGTATCCTCTCAGGACAAATGGTAACAGCAGCCAGTACTGAATTTGCAAAGCAGAGGTGATCATTTCTTAGCAGGAATAAGCAGTCTATTCAGGATTTCTATCCTGAAATATTAATGTAAGATGCAAAGAATGGTGGACATGACTAGTGTAATCTGTAGAGCAGACACAGACACACTCCAAAATGTTCGGCATGCCAACTCCAGCTTTGGTGGCTAACTCCCTTGAAGATTTTTTAAATATACATTAATCACTGACTGCAACTGTTCTGGGTGTTTTAGTGTGCTTCAGCAAAGGCTGGCTAGTTTCTCAAACAGCCTGACGATTGCCAACCAGTAGTACTAAGACAAATGCACCTCTAAAGAGGAAATATCATTATTACTCTGTCACTCAAATTACTAATTACTCTACTTTTGCTGCTTTTCCTCACCTTTTTCTTGCTGGACATACAATTTATATATGATGACATTACCCAGATGGTCAACTCCATCTGTAATCAAACAACTGGTCTTTTAAAACCATGCACAGCCAAGACTTAGGAAGACTACATGGATGTTGGAAGTAGGACAAGAAACTTAGTATGGTTTTATGTTCATTTTTATTTTCCAGCTTTACCTGTGTACATATGCAGGTACTGTAAAAACACACAGGATTAAGCAGGTTAATTTTTCCTAATACATGCATTGTACTTTACCACAGTGTATAGAGAGAGATTCTGAACACTTCCCCTTCTACACAATGAAATTAATTGCATGAAGTGGAAAAAATTGTAGAATATAAAATATTTATGCCATTTAGCTTTTCAGTGGCATTAATTTTATAAAATTTTCAAGACAAAAGATGGATGCAACTTCTCAGTGCCCCAACTGCTGAGACCATCAAAAAACTTCGAGCCATTCTTTGACTTCAGGATCATCAGCTGCAATACAGACCTCGGTAGCAGCAGTTAGCTGGCCTCTGTCAGTGACAGATGAGACAAAACAATGAAGTTTACTCTTTCACCACTAAGTCAATGCTGTCCTGCCCTGCTGACTGGCAAGGCAAACCTGCTTTTGTCAGTGAGCCAGGCAGGTATGTCCTCAGAGACACAAAGGAAGCAGGTTATAGAATGGTTTGTTTTGAAATGCATCTTGAAGATCATCCAGTTCCAACCTCACTGCAATGGGGTTGCCCAAAGCCCCACCTGACGTGGCTTTGAACACTTCCAGGGATGGGGGCCTCAACTACTCCACTCCAGTGTCTCACCCCTATCACTTCATGCACTTGTAAAAAGTGCCTCTCCAGCTCTCTCGTAGCCCCCTTTAACTACTAGAAGACTGCAGTGAGGTCCTCCTGGAACCTTGTCTTACCCAGGCTGAACGAACCCAGTTCTCTCACATCTTTCCTGTGCTGGGGACCCCAGAACTGGATGCAGAGCAGAGCAGAAGGGAAGATCACCTCCCTTGATCTGCTGGCCACACTCTTTCTGATGCAGCCCAGGATCTGGTTGGCATTCTGGGCTGTGAACACACACTGCAAGTGATGTCAAGTTTTTCATCCACCAACACCCCTAAGACCTTATCCGCAGGGCTGCTCTTCATTCATTCTCCTCCCAGGCTGTACCTGTGCTCAGGATTGCCCCAACCCATGTTCTGGACCTTGTACTTGGTCTTTTTGAATTTCATGAGGATTCACAGGCCCACCTCTCCAGCCTGTCTAGGTCCCTCTGGGCAGCATCCCTTCCCTTCAGTGTGTTGACCACTCCACTCAGCTTGGAGTTGTCAGCAAACTTCCTGAGGGTGCACTTGATTCTACTCACCCTTTCAATGGCAAAGATGTTAAACAGCACCAGTCCAAACACTGATCCCTAAGGGACACCACTTGTTACTGATCTCCATTTGGATATTGAGCCACTGGAGCGTGATGCAGCCACCAGAGCCTGGGCTAGCTCAGAGAGGCACACCAGTGCAATGCCAGGTGTGGGGAACTGCCTCAGTAT
>VXBU01011904.1:225788-252518 GCA_013400315.1 Bombycilla garrulus | reverse complement strand
GGTTAGGTCATAATTTTAGGGCCAATTGGGGCAGGGGGGGAAAAGGGGTAGGACATGTGGAGAAACCGGGCAACCAAGATTAGGGGAACCCCCAGTGGGCGTCATAATCAGGGATTAGTTCAGGACAAGACTGGCAGGAAAGGTTCGGGAAAAAGGGGTAGGGTTACAATGATAGACAGTGAAAGAACTAGAATAAAGGGTGGGGATATAATGAGGGACAGCTAGGGGGAGGATATAACTTAGGGACAAACCAACTTCATGGAAAATCTGGGAAGGACATAGGAGCCAACCATTAAACACAGAACTGTAAAATACAAAACAAAAACACACACCGCAACAGAGTGTGTCCATCCAGCCAATTCCTTATATAGCTGAGTGGTTCATCCGTTTAATCCACATGTCTCCAATTTAAAGACAAGGATGCCATATTAACAATTAAAAAATACCATCCTTACAGATCACCTCTCTGGACATAACTGTATTTTAGCAGATGCCCACCTCAGTATTATACCAGTGATACATTCATTATGGGCTCAAAAATCCACTATATATACTCCACCTGCAGTTTTTCCTCAGCCAAAAGCGCACATGGTATACAGGAATAGGCCAAATGCTAGGAAATGTGGGCAACTCCCATGCTGTTCACAAACATTAGTGTCCAAACCCAAGCACATTCTCCATTAGAAAAACATAGGCAAAATTCCAAACACAAAAAGCAGTTTTCGTGTTTAGGGACAATTAACAATCCTTGACAGCATTACCATTTGGAAAAATACTCTGGGTTCAGCTCCATCTGCACCCACTGTTTGTTACAAGATATGCTGCTTTCCAAAAAAATTTTACCAAGTGATTTTTTTAAAAATTTGACTTCAGAGCAGGATATCTAGACTGAAATGGCCATGGTCTGATAGGAAAGGCTGGAGAGCTGATTAGAAAGTACAATATACAATCGAGATATCAACACTTGTGCCCAAACAGCTTAAAATTATTTCAAAGTGTACAGAAGCAGCAATAAACAGTTCATATTTCTGTCCTTCCAGTGGACGTGCTACAAAGGGCAATCTGGGCGGGCCGGTGCTAAATACACGTTCCTGCCAAAGCCCTTCAAGCTCAGGCATGTCTTTGTTATTACACTGCTCCTCCTGACAGGGCCTCTCCGTACAGGGTTTAGAGGATGCTTCGACTCCTGGGGTGACTGGCTCTTTCTCTTTGTTCAGAGCATTCAGCAAAAGCAGCAACCTAACCTTGGCCTTTTATGTTCCTACTAAGTATTATTATGCACTCAATACTGCATTTTCATACGGATTCAGTAACCGTCACTCCAGCAAACCCCTGAAAATCCGCAATAATACTCCATGCATGTCAGCTCTGCTCTGTTCACTTCACTGAAGAGAGGGAGAAGACCAGTGGAGAGGGGAGGAAGAACTGATACACTCCCCACCTCAAGCTCTCTTCCCATTACTGGGAAGAGAGGGTGTAGAGACAGCACTGCCCTCTTCATCCCTGTTCAGAAGAGGAATGCATGGCAGAGCAAGGCCAGGCTAGACTAACAGACTAACAATATTGGTGCATAACAATTTTGAAGCTGCATATATTTTCTACCCTGGTACTTTTGTATTTTTTTTCTTTTTTTTCTGCTATAGCACATCTGGGATGTGCATTGGGCATTTTCCCCAGCATTACTTCCCATTCATTATCCCCAAACGTCTGCCAATCCACCACCTTTCCCCAAGGTGTATAGAGTGGAAAAACACCACAACAAGAAACTCGCTCTTCTGCTCATCACACTAAAATCACATTCTGGTCTACATGGCCATTTCCACCTCCCTGTGTAGCTAAGTCAAGCCTGCCTGTTTATTGATGAGTGCAATCAGCACTGTTTGGATGCAGCTGTTGGGCAAGTGAGCTAGCATCAGAGACACTGAAGAGGAATCTGCAGGCTGTTTTTCATACAGCCACTTTCTCTGACTATAGCTTCTCTGGAGTACAATGAATCACTTGATGGTCTGTCTTTGGTTAGCTCATGTCTATTTAAACCAGCGTGAAGATCTGCACCTTTGATGTGAATTAATTAAGCTCACATGGCTTTCTCCAGCCTGGCTTCTGCAGCTTCAGAAGCAAAGGGAGTCAAATTAGGCCCATCTGTCTAAATAGAAGGGGTCCTCTCCCGCCATAAGGCACACTCCATTACCCATCACGGGAGCTGCCTTCCAAGAGCACCAGGAAAGGGAGTTTCATTGCTGCCAACAGCTACCAAGAATATGAGGCCTGCCAGGTGTGGGGGTTTTCATGAGAACCTCAGTTCTGTGTCATCAGTTTCTCCGCACAGAAGCCTCAAGGGTCTGTCTACAAAAGAACTTCCTGCAATAGCCTTTTGTTTAACCCTTGGAACTTCTTGGCAGCGACAACATTTGTTTTTTTTTCTTTTTTAAAAAAGAAGAAGGAACTAACAAGCTTCAGTGGGGCAGAGGATGCCTCCCTGCCTTGATTCTGCAGCCATTAATTGTGTAACTGAAATGTGTAGTCTTTACAAACTCTGGAAGCCTCTCAGTTGCTATCCTGGAATCCCAAAAAGAAAGTAGCCTTAAATAATCTACACCATCAGGTACAACTGTTACCAAGACGCCCTCAAGGATTTGTGCCTGTGCCCGGCAAGAAGAGTTGGGAGATTCAGCTTCAGAAAAGACAGTTTCAAGAAGATCTACTGGTAACCATGGAGAGGATATCAGAAAGGTGTGTGGCATGAGAATAATAGACAACAGGTATAAGTTGCCATGGGGAGGATCTCACAGAATATTATTTAAAAATAGAAGTTTGCTATGAAGATAGTAAAGCAGTATTAACAGGTTTCGCAGAGACGGTGCAACATCTGTATCTCTGGAGGTCTTCAAACTCAATCAGATAAACTCCTGAGTAACCTGGTTTGAATTCAGTGTTGACACTGCTGGATTAGGGACAGCCTGCGATCCCTTCCATCCTGAAAGGCTCTGTGACCCCCATATCACCTGCTACAGGTTGTATAATGCATAAAATAATAAAAAGGGGGAGTTTGCAGAACTGCTTACATTTGGGAGCCTGGAACCAGCATTTGCATCCTGGACTTTTGAGAAGCATCTCTTTACACTTTGTACAGTGCAACTGAAAACCTGCATCGTTTCATTGTGCTCACAGTGGGAGCATTTGGAACAAGGAAATGATGCTTTTGTCTTGCCTCCGAGAGTTGAGGATTGCAACCAAATGTGTGCAAGCAAGAAGTACTCTAATTAAAGAAGAAATAAGAAATGCAGACTCCAAGGCTTAATGAATCATAAAAAATACCTAGAAAAAAACTAATCTGGCTAATTCCAAGTGTTTAATTGAGCTGGCTGAAACATTTGCATGCGTGAACACAGCCACGTACAGTTATTTCCCTGGGCAGAATTCTTCAAGCTGTACTATTGATTCTTCATCTGAAGCATGAATGGCAATTATTTGTTAATAAAGTCTTTTCTACATACCAAATCAAGGTCTTGGGAAACCCTCCGCTTGCGCAGCTCTTCCATCCTCTCACACACATCTGTGAAGCAGGTGTTATAGTAGTCTGCATACTGCTGTGCCAGATCATCAATATTTCCCAATGACCCATCCTACAGGGAAGACCAAGAAAACAGGTTAATCAATTTTAAAATTCTGATTCAAAGGTAGCATCACAACTATGAAGGAAACCACCTTCCCTCCCTGCAGCACATCATGCACATCCCCTCCGTCCCTATCCAAGAGCACACTAACAGCAAGAACAGTTGGGAACTGCAGTACCAGAACAACTCCTAACAATCAGGTGGGACTTTGTTAATTCGTATGGAGATAAGGAAGGCAGGGACAACAATGCATAGCAGTGGAACAACACATCCTCGGGCACTGTCTGCCTCAATTCCCTCCCACCAGCTTATACTCATATCACACCCGGTTGTCCCAAGCAGAGGCTTGCTCTTCCAAAAGCCAGTCATTACACACATTTCACTGACACTGCTTTGTGACAATGACTAACTGCAACTAAAACCATACATTTCTTGCCAATACAGCAAATCAGCCAGGCTGCAAACAATGACACCAACAATGATACTCTGCCAGTTGTTCTTTTAAGATGTGCTGGAGGTGGCAACATGGTTTGCTGAGTCCCAAATGTCTGCTTTGCAGGGCAGGAGTGCAACATTGCTACTAATAAAAAGGCTATAGCCAGAAATCTAATTGCAATAATCTGTTAATTACAGTCCAAATTTATACTTAAGAAATTATGAATGCAGAAAATAAGACCAAAACAATAAAAAGAATTTTAAGTGTCATGAGAAACCTTTCTAAACATCAGATATGTATGCTGCACTTGTGAAGTGAGGGGGTAGGCATGTACAATATGCACACACTTAAGATAGGTCCAAAACATGGGATGAAGTAATCTTGTTTTCCTATTTGTCTAACTTATGAAAGACCATGTATGTTACTGTGTGCATTCTTTAGAAGGTAACAACCTGCTCTGTGTGCCTATCCTGAGAGAAGGACAAGAATACATTGCAGACTATTACTTCATTGCTGCTCTTAATAGACGCACACATATAAATATAAAATTGTCTTGATTATTAGGAAAAAGCTAAGCAGTAGAGAAGTAATATAAAAATAATTATGCTAAAAATATACATAAATTGCCAGGTTGAGTTATAGCATACGAGCTAGGAGGAACTCTTAATTAGTAACCACACCTTACTGAGAAGGTTGTTACTTGGAAATAAGCATGTGGTCCCACTCTCAGGGTTCTGGACTATGCTGAAGAGGTAGGTTTGCTCTAATGAAGTATCACTTCCAGAGAACTGGAAAAAACATTCCAGTGTAAATCAAAGTTAAAGCCTATTAAATCTCAGAGTCTTTGAAAACTACTTTTTACTCTTTTAAAGTGTAATTCCACAGGCACATCAGTTATCTCCGGGAACTTTTGCAGATTCCCCAGAAACTTTTGCAGAGCTCACGTTCCCAAAATGTAGAACAACTTACATTTTCTCAGCACTACTGTGTTCAGTACAGGTGGAAAACAATTTGCAAGTCGCTTGTTGGAGCAGCAGAAGTAAAATAACTACACTAAATATACATCTACACTTTCTCCCCATTCCCATACTTATGAATCTTTTTACTGTAGTTCCTATCTCTCGACCTGCCAAAGATCTCACACAAGAGATGTTTCAAGCACTGTAAGACTGTAGTCCTTATACACTTCTGGGAACTTCAGACTTGAAGAGCTTTGGACAAACAACTTCCTGCACTGTGAAGCAAATGTGTAGTTTACATGGGGAAAAAGCCAGCACCTTTGAGAACACAACAGTGCTACTCTGCCTTGCTACAGGAGCCACAGTGCTACCTGCTCACAGTAGAAGTCTATGTCTTCCTCCAACCACCTCCTTGACATCCATCACTTCCCAACAAGCTGGGGAAGAAACTTGGACTCTTTGCCTGTACCACAAGTTCCACAGATTTCCCTGTGCCACTGGACACTCCTCTGATAGCTAAGGGTGTGCCTTCTGGTCCTACATGGACCACGTGCTGCTTTCAGTGTTTAAACACCCAGTAGGAATAACCAGGGCTGCACTGCTGGGAAAAAAGATGAACACTGAACTGAAAAAGCAAACCCAAACTTTACCTTCATTTGCTCACTTTTGTGGGCAGTAAGAGAACCTTACTGTGTGACTTCCAAAGAGACAATGTGACATCTAAATTCCAGCCACTCAATCATAACAAACATCCTTCTCAAAAGGTTATCAAAAATTCTCACTTTGGAGTATCTTCCCCAGCCAGAGTCTGTTTATTCATTGATAAGCTTTGCCAGTCAAAAATAGTGAAGGTGGAAACAGTAATGATAGAAAAGCAACACAAGGAAGCATCATTTTACTAGAACAATATGAAAGCTGCCTATCAGTTCATCTCTCACAATTCTGGAAACTATACATTCCATAAAGTTAATCTAATGTGGGCTAGGTCCAGGGGGTCAGGCAGACCTCCTGCTGCCGCAGATGTTCCCGGATAGCAGGTCCCACGAGGAACTGCTTGTCCTGGAGATCTCTGGGCAAGGTCCCCAGCCGCAGGCTATCCTAGCAAGCAACCTGAATGAATCAGGCAGTTCAGCTCTTTAGGGGTGATTCCCAGCTCTTTCAGGATTCCAGCTCTTAGCTTGCTAGGATTTGCCTTGGCCAACTCAGGGAAGAAGAGACGAGAAGGCCGTGTAAAGGTTCCACAGAATGGTTTAATGCAGGTTCCACTAAGGGGCATCCAGTGACCGCGTCTTCTGCCAAACTGGGCCAAAGCAGGGGTTTTTATAGGGTTAGTGAGGAAACTATCCAATAGTTTTAGGGTCGAGGTGAAATGACCTATAGTCTCAGGACAGCTGGAATGTAGCCAATAGTATTGCAAAGAGATAAGAGAGGATCTTGAGGAAGGAAACAGGGCCTAGTCCATGACTAGGCATTTCCTATCTCCAAGGAGGCCTAGCAGAAAGCTCTGCAACTGCTACATTAATCTGCTCCAAAATACATATAATTTTCGAAGGTAATTCATGACTTTGGAATTGCCTGAAATACTCCAAATCCAAACATAACATGTGAATTTAGCTTAGCTGAGAGCCAGACAGAGCTGAGGATCTCAGCATGCTCCAGTACTCTTTGCCACACCGCCACAGACACGTGGTCATGGATAGCAATGCCACTGCCAGTGGATCAAACACAGATGAACAAGAGCTCATTTTTCGCTTGTGCTGGCGTGCAGCTCACTGTGCTATTTTTAAAGGTAGTCTCCACAAGGCTGAAGGCTTCTGACTGTCCCTAGAACAAAATTAGCTTGATTGCAGCACCCCAATTAAAGCCCACAGAACATGGGTGGCCCCACTGCCAGAGAGCACGTGGCTGCAAAGAAAGGCCTATTCACAAGTGACCCAGTCTGCCAGTGCTGCCGTGCCCAGAGGAGCAGAGCTACAGGCATCAGCCTGCCTGCCTGACAGCAGGGATTGCTGGCATGAGGGTGCTATGCTGCAAATGAAAACAAGCTTAGTGTCCAGGAAAAGATGAAGGAACAGAAAAAATCCCACAAGATCTTAGAGATGTAAATAGACATCTGACATACTTGTTACAGCCCTGCCACATGCTTTTGCTGGGTTACCAGACTGACAGCTACAGCTTTATCTAGTTGCCATTCCAGGTTGTGTGCACCCTCCTCACTAGATGTGGACAGCTTAGGGGTTTGAACCCCATAGCTTCAAAAGTAGAACAGAACCACAAATATTTGCATTTGCACCTCAACTTGCCGGGAAGGTGCAGTGGAAAATGTCGATTGAAGGATTTGTGTCTGTGGCCAAGAGTTGCCTTTATGAGTTTATGCAGGCAGGCAATGCAGAGAGCATTGGTTTTGTCAGATAGAAATACAGATACATAAATCAATCCAAGCCAAAGACAGCAACCATCTCACAAACCCTAGCATCTGCTCATGTTTCATGTAAGTAAATGTCATAACTTAACAAAGGATTGTATATTTGATTTATATGACCCCAAATTTGATCCCTACACAGAGTTATCTCCATCATCATCCTTTACTCTTCAAGCCCTACTAAAAACATGGCAAAACTTAGAAAAGAGAATATGCTTCATTTTTTTACTGCACAAATAATGGCGAAGACCTACTTTAGATATCATCAAACAACAAGTATAACTCTTCTGAAGAACCATGACATTTTGTCTATTCTTTAAATTGACCTCCCAATATCTCCAAAAAATTCTAAACTGTCTCACACAAAATCACCAGCGGTGTGCTTTGCAAATCTGTATTGGTTTTGAGTATTTGAAAAATATTCACATGCAAAACATTAGCTCCAGCTTGATAAGTCATGCATTCCATTACAAACGGAGTCAAAGGAATAGTCTGAAAAGTTTTTAAAAATCTCTATCATTATTAATAAAATAGAACACCAAAAGCATAACTAACAATATCTTAAAATACTTCACTTTGATGCACAAAGAATAACATCCAGTGATAATTTTCATAGGCTTAGACAAATGTGGAGTGCCATTTTAGTTCCACAGGCAGAAAAAAGCATACAGATATTTGATACACAAAATTATAAGCCAATGTAATTTATAATAAGCCTTCAATCACATACCACTATGTCCCATTTTGATATAGATGGGTTGCACATTTGAGACAGCTTATGTGAGTAATGAAAAAATATACAGCTTTCAAATTTGTTCTTACTGATACATCTGTAATTCAGAAGCCTCTGAAATGCTCTGAACTGTCAGCAACATTTTTAAAACCAAAACCTCATAATAACCTCTCTCATTTTGTTACAAATTTAACAGTTAAAAAAAGCACTAACATGAAGAGTGTTTTACACCAGTTGTGTTTATTACCATGTAAACTGCAATGTTCCTGCTATATAATCCCACAGATCTTTACTGATGGGAGAGAAAAAAAAAAAATGTGAGCAATACAAATATCAGGCAGGAAAATCGTTCCCCAAACACTTTATTGGTAAAAAGTTACAACATGTTTCCTCAAAGACTTCACTACTGCACAGACCCTTCCACAAAATAGTTTGATAGCCAGGAAAGTACACAACCCATTATTTATAATGGGTTAAAGGTAAAATGAAGATTTAATAATCTAATGAAAACAGAAACTATCTCAGATTTCTATTTTCAGTTGTGAAATGTGTTCCTAAATTTCCATTTTATAATGTATGCATGCAACATTTTTTGACATCATAAAACACAGAGCAGAATGATGAATTGCCCTGAAATTCCCAGAGAATTAGTTCTGATATGCATATGAATACCAAAGGAATCCATTGGGATTCCTGTTAATGGAGTGACTACAAAAAAAGTTGGAACAATTTGGCACTTATTAAAAAGTTAGAATTTATCGGTCACTGCACATCAGTTAGCTTAATGCCTTGGCAGAATCCTTTGTATTTGATGTCTGAAAGTGTAAAAGAGAAAAATGTTTTGCTAGAGAGCTCTGCTGGCTGTAAAATTAAGTAAAAATAGGTCCATATTTTAAGAGTATAATAAAATAAAACCAGTAATAGCTAAGGAGGAATAACAGACTTTGCTAAGTAACAAATACAATTGATGAACCTGTATGTGTGCCTAAAATTAGGCACTAGTAGAGCATCCATACTTTCTCCATGAATTTCTACCCAGAATAAGATTTTTAGAAAAATCTTCCAAAAATATAACAATTTTATTCTGTACTTTTGTCTCAGAATCTGAAAAATGTGTTGCAAAGCTGCATATTCCAGCATATACTCCTCCTATTCTGGCAGATATTAGGCATGTCAGGAAAGAGGTCTTGATTACTGGATGTATGTGCTCACTCTCCTAGCCCCTGGGTGAAATTCACATAACTGCATGAATCTCAGAAATGTAAAAAGATTTGGATGCTACAAGCCTGTTTGTTCAGCAAGACAGATGGTTCTCCAACTGCACATGGCAATGCAGGTTACAGCACACAATGCAACTATACGAGTTCAAAACTTAAAAGCCACTGCAACTATAGCCACAGCGCATGCATAATCTGGGATTTTAGGAATAGGCCAGAAGCTGGGGGAAGACAGTCATATTTTTTTGCCTATTAAAGTATAAATGAATGTGGAAATGGCACTTGCAAAGGGAAGGTGCTCGTTCACAACATGCAGCAATCATGCCCTGGCAAAGGCACATTTTTTGAGCTTTACAGGCTAAGATGAGAAAAATCCATTTCCATGCCTGAAACACCAGACTACTGTGTGGAGAGTCACTGCAAACATTAGCAGCTTATTTCTGGCAGTTGGATTTTAACAGGGATGCCTACTAAAAATCTGTGGAACATGACCTTGCATTTCAATAATACCTTTGGTTTGGATAGCTCTAAGAAGTACATAAATGAAATCCAGGACGTGAGCCAGAGCAAATAGGCTTGTTTAGAGAAGGGAGATGGGTAAGAGGGAGGAGGTACAAAAAAGCAGTGAAATGAGAACGTCTACTGCAGGAAAATATATTTGTGCCTAATAAGCACCCTGTTTTTGACAGGACTTCATCTACATGGCACACATCCTATGAGATGTTTACACAGAACTAGCTTAGCTAGAAAGCAAGGAATGATCAGATTTTCATGGGATAACTTTGAATAAGATGCCACTCCTTTTCAGGTATTTTTACTAATCATAAAAGCTCATAAAAGCTTGAGAAACTTTGAATCTTTCCCTAAGCGACTTTGGACTCATGGCAGAACCCCCTGCATTACAAAACATACTAATACCTGAATTCAGGCTACAATTGATTAATATGAGACACCGTATTCCAGGTTCCTTCACAGTTCTTTCTAAGGAGGTGGATTGAAACCAGATCCAAACCTTTTCCAAACACAAGAGTTAAAACCTGCATCCACCCTTCTAGCTAGACCTTGCATCTCAGTTTACTACAGTAATACACAGTGAGGACAGGCATCTGTAGGAAAACTTGCAAAGCTCCATTATTATTCTATCTGTTACACATTTCTGACCCTCTTACCTGTTCCTTGCTACCAATGTATTTCTGCTAGTAATAGGGCTGATGTTTTGCCTTCTGGCACAGCTTCAAAATGCTTGCATTAAGAATGAGCCCAACCAGCTGCTAGAGAAATATTCCCTTCTATTCCTAGGGCTGAGCAAGGACAATCTTCTATTCAGCAGAGTTAACAATTCCACTATCCATGCAATGACAGGTTCAAAGCCTGTCTTGACAGTCAGCAGGGTCAGAAATGTGAATGAGACCGAAGTGCAAAGCCAGGCAGCCAGCACTTGCCTTGATATTCAGAAAAAGGCATAAAATACTCAGTGTAAAAGTCATGACATTTTTATATTGAGAACAGCTATTTTTGAGGATGCTGAAAAGATGTCATGGTTCCCTTGACCTCTCTATAGCCAGACACTGTGAGAACAAAAAGAACATACAGACCAGACTGCTTCAATAGACTTTCCATTAATTTTTATGGCATCTGAGGGTTGAGTCATTAAACTATGTGGCTTTGCAGACAGAGTTACAAAAATAGATGTGATACTACTGTGTCAAGCTCTCTGAAGCATGGTTAAAACCATTATAGATTCTGTACAATAAGCAGAAAGCACAGTGGTATACCTTGATATCAAAGATTTTGCAGCAGTTATCTGAAATAACTGATACAACTGAGTTCAGAGCACAGTCACTCTAGACTCAAAATATTAAACCACAGAGTTATGTACATTTTTAATATATATATAATTTTACCCTATCTTTACATCAAGAAACCCTCTTACTCTTTTCAGAATTCTGCAAATAAAGTGTTTCATTCAGAAGCAGCACCACAGACTTTTTCCCCCTTCTTTCTATTATAAAGCCCCAAAGTCTTTGTCAAGAAGGTATCAACAAAGCATCTCTAGAAAAAAAAAACATTCTGAAAGTGATTTCTGCCTTTCCCTCTGTAAATTAAAATAAATTTAAAAGCACACTACTGGGATCCTTCTCTGCGGCTTGCAACCAAGGAAATCCTCTATGGAAAAAATAAAAATATATGCATGCTAACAAAAAAAATTGCATCTATGCAAATGTACATCCAAACATACTTAAAAAGTTGGTATTTATCACAAATAGAATCAGGTCTTGACAGACAAGAATATATGCAAATTTTATTAATGAATGTCAGTTCAAAGCACCCTTAATGTCCAGCTTCCCTAATAACAGTACATTATCTTCTATCCCACTTTCCCTGAGATGCTCTGCACTAAGCTCATCAAAATGTAACTGAAAACCCTTGTCTGCTCTGATACCTGGTCAGCAGTCAGGTACAAGTTGCCGTTATTAACTTGTAAAGCAGAACAAATTAACTCTTTAAGCCGTGTAGTAGCTGCATTTGACATCACCTGTCATTAGTTTTGTCTCCTTTGCTCTCACTGCCTCCTCTTTTTGCACACTCTGCTGAGACTTTTTCTCAAATTGAGTGAAAATTTGTAAGTTCATGTGCACCAGCTGCAGTGGGTTCTAGCCTGAGAATTGGAGCAGAAACAAATGGTAAACAAAAGAATGGCAAGGGTTAAGAAATGTACATACATCTGATAAAAGCACCATTAAGGAGATGGAGGTGAATTTCTTGTTTCAGATTTGGGAAATTTAGCATATATTACGGGGGTGGCTTCATGTATGAGATAAGTTAGGGTCTAATCAAATAGATATGCAAAAGGCAAACATCTCAAGTAGATGATGAAATAAAGATTTCAGGGAGTTAGCCATATCAGCTGCAATAGTGAAGGAGGTCTCATTAAAGCTCTTTTCCTTATATTTACTAGTAGCACAGTATGACAAATTAACAAAGCATCTCTAGAATGGCAAATCTTCTGTGATATATGGGACTACATAAATGAGGTGTGAGGAATCATAAAAAAGAGTAATCCGAAAAAATCTAAACAGAAAACATGTAAAGAAAAAATATTTGGATATTTAAAGGCAAAACAAGCTGAGTAGTCAACAGTATCTCAGGACAAGTGTGTAAGCTCAGCAAGTCTTGTTTACAGTATTTCCCCAAGGTGCTTCAGTTGCTCACAGAAAGCAAACTTTGGTAATCGTTATGTGCTAGTTTTACTAACAAAACTACTTTTCCAAGTGTCAAGGCAGAAGAGAATCACTGCCTTTAAATTGAACTGTGCTGTGCTTTTCCCCTGGACAGTTTGGCAGAAGGAGGACATGCCATACCCAGAAAAAGGAAAGTTTGCTCAAAAAAACCTTCTCATCCTTCTTTCTCTGTTCCCCCTGCCCCACCCCCTTGCCTGTTCCGTGTACTACTGTGCACTCCTTACTGCTTTACTTGGAGAGCCAGGCCCAGGATCCTGGGCAGGTCCCTACAGACAGGAGTTTCCCCCAGCCCATCGAAACCCAGCAGTACTGGCTTTGGAGAGGCACTAGTGAAGGAGAACACTCCATGCCTTCCCTCAGTTCTTAGCACCCCAGCAGCTAAATCCTGCATGGGACCTTCTCCCCAGCTACAACTGCTGAAGGGTAGAGGAGAGAGCACAGACCTCTCCCACTCTGCAGCCCTGGGAAAGCCCAGCAGGGAGGCAGTCGCCCCACGTTTCTCATGGCTGGATGAGCCTATGAGCTCATCTGCACTTACACGGCAAGAGCTGTGGGGCAGCACGGCACCTTGCATCACCCAGCGGGGCAGTGAGCATCCCAGCGTTTAGAAACGCTGCTCTTAGGAAGCTGGGTGTGACAGCAAGCGCAATTACTTACTCCCACTTGTGCTATTTTGGATCCTGACTTCCAAGAGGAAGGTGCTCTCCTGCTATCCATGTTAAGATTTCAGAAAGGGAAAAGGAAATCTCAAGTATCCGCCTTCACTTCAAAATGTTTTTACAAAGCACAAAAAAACCCACTGCTCTGGACACCAAGGTGTGACAGGATCGCTCCTCTTTTTTGGGAATCAGGTATGGAAATCAGCAATCTGGCTTGAGGTGTCCAGGAGCACAGGGCACTGCATGCCCCAAAGACACAGCCCTTGATTTACTGTTGCAAGTGGCAACAGAGGGCAGCGCAGCTGCCAGCTGTGGAAAGCCAGAATGCTGATGTTTAAACTCAATACTTTTCTGTTTTGTCCTGCTAGAATTTCAGCAGCTTGCAGCCTAGAGGATATACCCAACACTTCTACATAAGCAGGGACTAACCTCACCCTCACTCCTACCACTTCCTGACAGGACATCTTTCACCAAGAAAGGAAACAACTGTAATTGAGCATGGCAGCAATCCATGTTTCCCCCTGTAATCCTACCAGCAGAAGAAATGGTTTCCTGTAGCTCCCACAAGCAAGCTGTGCCCAGGCTCCCCTTCACCAATGCCACCTATCCCACCTGCCTCTGCTATCCCTGCAAACCCTCACTCCTGCAGGGACCACGTACTCTAATAAACTAGCTTAAATAGACACCACACATTCATACAAATCTGAAACCAGAGAGGCTGACTCTGCCCTGAAGCACTTCAGTGAAGCCTCAGCTTTTGACTCTTAACACAGAGGTTAAGTGTTAACACAGTCTCAACCACTGCAGGTAGCATACAGATGAACCAAATGTAATACTGCCCATGCAAAACTTCATGGTACTGGGCTCAGGTTTTTTATCGTCTTAACTAAGCTTTCTCAAGTCTCTTTGGAGAGTGTTTTATTTAAGAACAGTAAAGCACAGTTATCAAGGGGTTTCAGTTCATTTAATTAAGTTGAATACAATTACACTCCAGTGGGTCTTAAAAATGAAGAATCTATTTAAATATTATTTAGATGTATATCTTTTAAGTACCACAGATTGCACAGGGCTTCATGTTTATATCAATTAGGGATATCAAACTAGCAATAAAAACTCTATCGCTTGCCAGCTTATAATCCTTTTCACTCTGGGATTCCGTATTTTATTTACCCATTTCCCTCACTCTGTGAGGCTTTTTGCATTCCTGTGTGCTTGCACTGCTTCATCATTGCCAAAGCACTTCCTAATTAGGCTAAATAGGCTCTTACACAAATAAATGAGGAATATTTCTGTCTATCGACAGAGCACATCCTACAGAGTCTGGGCCTGAGTACAGTGTGGTTGTTGTATCTCCTAGGTATTTCAAGCCCATATTCTTCTGAAGGGGAGATGCGAAGGATGTCATGTGCTCGTTTCAAGGAAGTGCTTAATCCTGCGGCAGCTGTCAGTCCAGTGGCTCCGCCCACTGATAAGAGACATGGAATGAAGTTGCATCAGAGGAAGCTCAGATGGAACATTAGGAAAAGGTTCTTCACTGAGACTGTGGTCCATCACTGAAACAAGCTCTCCATAGAATTGATCACAGCACAAAGCCTGTCAGAGTTCAATCTGACAATGCTTTTTTAGTTTAATGGTTCAGTTTTAGGTACACTGTGAGGAGCAAGAAGTTGCACTCAATGATCATTATGGGTCCCTTCCAACTTAAGTATTCTGTGATTCTATGTTGCTTTTACTGAAGACTGAATTAGCTACTGCAGTGTTGCACATCACAGAGATGCACCTCAAACTGAGACACAAAACAGTTTGAAAAGTCCCATATGGCTAAAGAGGTCATAAAAAGTAGAAGCTGGCAGAACCCCAGTGTTAATGAAGCTGACAGAACAACTGCGTCTCTACAAACCCCAGTAGCTGATTATCAGTGACCCAAGGGCTGAAAAACAACTGTAGATAAAGGCACTTGGACTTGGATGGCAAGCTAAGCCCTCAGTTGAGCAACTTCTTTACCTACAGTGACATGAACATCAAAAGGAGAACATCCTGCCAACTAACCATTTGTCAGGATAGTTGTCATGCCCAAGAAAAACATCTCACCTAGTTGTAAAACTGACATTAACATGAAAAGAAAGTCTCACATGGAAGGAGTTTCCTCACAGACTCTGCTTCTCAGATGAAAAATGTGACTGCAGTCTCAGGGAACACCACCCCATAAACCCAGCAAGAGTGGCAGGACAAGGTCTGTACCAGGCTGCATCTGAAGCAACACAAAACCAGCAGGGAGCTCTCTGAGCAAGATGTTGCACCACTTTTCGTAGTCTGCACCAACATCAGTTAAAAAAAAAAAAAATTTATAGTATATAAGCTCCTTCATTCACAGAGAATTGGAATTTGAAAGAAAACAAGGATTTTGCTGAATGACTCTTTCAAAGGAAAAGGAAAGTCATGTATTTTCAGATATAGCAATCTCTTCAAAGTTTCAGAGGTGCAAGGGGTGGTTCAGAAGGAGTTACTGTGAACAGGAAAACAGGGCATCAAACTGTCTCTAGGAAAATAGTAAATTGCACTCTCATCCCCAGATATTTCACCTAACCAGTCCTCTGCTACCAATTACCCATTCAAAGCATCTGCTGGCAATACCTTGATGGTTTAGTCTTATATGACTCATACACATATCAATGGTTACCCACCTATAGCCTGCATTTGTCTCTAAGCAAAAACAAAGCAAGGTGTGACCAACTAGACATAAAGGCTTATTTTGCACTATGATAACCCTACTCAGTGGCTGAAATAAGCCTTCTCATTTCCGAACAAAGCTGAAATCTCCATTATTTATTTCCCACATGCTCCCTGATGCCCACACCATTCAGCCACCTCCTCCGGGCCTCCAGGAAGCCAGCTTTCATGCTGACCTTCCCCTGACAAGGTCCCAGTGCATGCTCCAGCCATTTCCTGCCATGAAGGCGGCAATTCTTCCTTTCACATGATCCTTCTAAATCCCTCTTCCTAGCAGTTGAAAAGTTCCCTTCTCAGCTGGGACTCTCTTTTCTGGCCACAATTCTGGATACTGACTCACTGCACCTCCATCCCCTGTCATCCTCTGTTTCCGCTTTATATGAGAGGTATTTTCCTAAGAGAGGCATGAGTCTGGAGAAAAACTCCTGCTTTGCTCTTTTTTCATTTTTTGTTTTTGTAAATTGCTCAAGCCCACCCAGCAACAGATCTGCCTAAGAAAGGCAGAAGGGTCAGCAGGAGTTAACAATAACTTTTTATCCCTCTTTCATCTCTCTTTCATGGCAGTTTATGAAATAATTAACTATCTGTAAGCATACTGCAGTAGTTGTTACTAAGTTTGGCAGATGAAAAATGAAGATTTGTACAATCTTTTGTATTCTATGTACACTTGAAACAAGAATTAAAACCCACAAGTAACTTGGCAAAGAATACTTGAACAAAGTACCATTCCATCAAAGAGAAAAAACAACATTGAGAACACCCACCTCTTTTTTTCCCTCCGACTTTTGGTAATTAGGAACTCAAACTCCACATTAATGTAATCCAGTGAGACTCATCATGACTAGGATAACAAGGATATGCAGAAAGATCCCCTTCCCTTCTCATTTATGTGTGACCACATACCATATGTGGTATGAAGCTATTCTTTATCATCACCATCAAGCCAGTATTTTGGTGAGGTCCTTGACCTTATGTTCCCTGTTAACTTCCTAAGCTTAAGTTTTACAAAGTTTAGGTTTTACAAAGTTTATCCATCTGCACATATATACTCACTCCCTGACACAAAATCTAAACAATGCATTGCTGTGTTTGGGCTGAGCAGAAAACAGTACACACCTCACAGAACTGAAACATCCCAGCATCCCTTCAATTCAGTCAACATCAGAACACGGCACCACAGTGGAGCACAACTGCACAGGATTAGACTCCATTTCTTCTCTCATTGTAAAGCACTCCGAATAAAGGTATGTGTAATTAGAGAGGAAAAAGGAATTTTTAGGATGGGCAGTCCTTTTGCACTACATACAACAGAGCGGTCTCCACTGATTAAACAAGAAGCAAAACAGACTTTTCCCCCAAACCTCAGAAGAAAAATTTCCTCTAGAAATTTCCTCTCTGTACCCACTTTTTTGGTTTTGAAGTACTGTATCATTACCAGTCCCTCTGATAAATGCTGCACAGGGAAATCTTTTTCTTCAACCTTTGTATAAAACATGATATATCCCCAAATACACTTTGAAGTGTCATGTTTTTAAAGCATAAACATACAGTCATCCTGAAGATGGAAACTTAAGACAGGAACCACAACTGACATGCAACATGTAGTCTGCCCACACCTTTTCCTGTTTTACAATGGTTATTTATGAATTCTGAGGTGGGAAAGAAACCTAATAATGGAGTGGAAATCACAACCTCCAAGTGTTGGTGGATATTATGTATGAATAAAAACATACTTACGTCTAAAACAGGATTTTTCTTATTTTTATCCATATTAAAACTACAGTTTAAATGTAAAGGATTTATCATCAGTCTTCAGAGCTACAGCACTAAAGTGGCCAACCACTTAAGCTCCAAAACTCACAAGTATTAAATATTATTCTGTATAACTGAAGGTTGTGTTACATCCACTCAGTGATATTGACAACAATATGAAGCATATCTGATGTGGATGGTGAAAGGACATTACTCTTAATTTAGCAGTAGAAAATAAGTATTTTCAATTTACACTCCACCCCTAGGATTGCACTAGATATTTCTGGTAAAAACCCCTTTTGGTTGACTTGCAATATGCAGCATGTGTCTGTTGAAAAACACCAAGCACAGAATTAAAAGAGGAAGAAAACGTTTCAGAACTGAAAGACAGAGATAATAAACAGGCAGAATACAAATATCCAAACATCCTCGCAAATGTAAAATGTATTAAACCCACAGATTCTTCAGCAGTGACATACAATTTCTAAATATATTTATATTATGACTCACAAGATATTACTCTGGCAAGCAAAATTCCTTAAAAGCCTAAAATGCCTTTTTCTGAAGTGCAATTTAATGCTATGCAATCAGCTCTAGCATGTGTTTTCATCCAAGCTCCAGCTGTGGATGTGCAGTCGCTGACAATACTTTTAACAGTGCCACCATGGTGCAATGAGCTCTCATGTTTCCTCCATTGAGTTGTGCTGGGGCTGCAGTAAAGCAAAGAGCAAGCTCTGCAGAGCAGGGTCAGCCTGGTGCTACTAGCACTGAAAGAGGCAGGAGGCTCAACTCATCTGAACATGTGAAAGAACAACAAAAGAGGCATTTTCCTTTTTTCTTAAAAGCCTACAGGCCACACACTGCTCTGCTATAAATAAACTCGTGCTTTAGGCTCCTCAAGTTTTTATGTTAACAGTGCAGAAAGTAGACCCTTTATCTTTTGTTTTCATCATACCTATCAGCACTGCACAAAGCATCTTCAGTTACAGGTGAGAGGGTTAGGAGCATCTTGCACTGAAGAGATGGTTCATGTACTCTCAATTTAATATTGTAACAAGCACGGTACTGTTTCAACCATCATCTATCAGCTCTCGTCATGCTTGCTGCAAAGCTTTCAAAGCATTGCTTTTATTATTATATTAAACAGTTACCTAATCTCCTTTACACACACTCCCACACACAAAGAATATATTACAGGTGGAGAACACTGTGAGATTAAATATTAGTAGGCTGTTACCTACAAAGAGCAAAAAGCACTTATATCATCATAAATACAGTGACAATAATGAAACACAAAAGGATGTATTCATATTCTAGATAATTGTATTACCATGCTTGTAATCTTCATGGTGTATGTTTACTCACGCACAAGAAAACAGACATAGCTTCTCCGTCTGGAGGCCTGATGATGCAAACTGATCTCAAGAACATATCCCCACATTCATGCAGGACCATGGGGAAGTCAAATCACCAAAGTCTAACAGGCTTGTAGGAGAGCAGATCTGCAACACCACTCCAACCAGATCACAGTCAGACTGTGACACAGATATTAGAAACCGGTTCTCCAATTTAATCTATGATTTTCCATTAAAAAGCCTGAATGTGTGATTTATAAATCACTGTTGTATTATGCTCTTAAGCTTGTCCATCCAATTTTCCAGCTACACCCTTCTTAAAACTGTTTTCAGATATGTTATACAATCCCCACTCTCAATTACTAGCTCAGCACAGGAAACATACATCTAAAACTAGTATGTAGCTCAAAAATGCTTATACAGGTGTCATTAGAACTTAAACCGTTAAGTATTTTATTATACTAATCTTAGTTCAAATAAACCTGGTATATTATAAGTCTGTGTTTCAAAACATGGCAGTAGACAAGAAAGTTCTGCTATTACCATAAGCCAGGAAAAACATTCCCCTTGCCTCAAGAAGATGAAAGCAGAGCAGCATGCCCCCATCAGCAGCTGCACTGTGGGGAGGAGAGGGCACAAGTAGCTATTTTTATTTTTAATGTCATCATTTTCAATGGAAATCTGTGTAGTGAACCCTTGTGCCCAAAATGTAATGTAATTTTTACCTGCCAATGAATTGTCTCTTGATGTCAGGCAGAAATAAAAACCCCTTCATATCTCTTTACCTTATCACACATGTCTACACATATTTAAATGGAGAAAGCATTTTTATAGTAGAAACATGATTTTTAGACTTGCACATATGAAACACGGTTTCTTCATTTTGTCCATTTTCTCATTAAAATCATGGAATCCAGATCCCTGAAAAGCCACCTCAGCATCCTTGCAGTCACAACCACCTTCCTCCTCCTCCCACCACTAATAATGCCATCAGACAAAGCATCAGGTCCATTAGTCATCAGCTGTGTCAAGCAACCACCAAGAGGAAAATTTTTAGCAGCATTCAGTGTTAAAAAGGTATTGTGACACATCACTTTGCTGGGTCATTACAAAGTAATTCCTATTCCTCCTGTGTTTCTGAACTTCCTAGTGTCCCAACACAGCATGTACTCTATGGCCACCAATACTGTCACCACAGGCGAAGTGAGAAAGGAGAAGGCCCGGGCTGCTGCATGAAGGAAAAGCTACAACCACAGATTCCAAATGACAAGAGGGTGACCCAGAAAGGGGCAGGAAGCAGGGCTGGGTGCACCAGCATCGAGCACACTCTCCTCCACAATGCAGCCTCTGAAGGAAAAAAACATTCCTGAAGGAACATAGCCTGGGGCCAAAACTGGAACAGTTCAACCCGGGTCTGGAAGGAGAGATTCTGACTCAAACTCCTTTGCCCTGGGCACTACCTGTTCCCTCTGTCCCTTGGCCCTGTGCCACATCCAGCAAAGACCCTGTGCTCCTTTTCTGCACCCTGGTCCCCCAACTCTGCTCTTGTTTGCACAGGACTTTATACAATCAGCACCGATTTATACAGATTTCCACATAGCATCAAACTAATTTAAATTAATCATTACCTACTTTCACATGTAATTTGCTCTAAGGCACACTAAAAATAAGAGGTTTTCATCTGACTGTAGAAAATGGTAACCAACATGTGTAGCATAGTATATTGCATTCCATGTAATAAAAGTCCTTTAAGTGCTCAAGTGCAACACCTTTTTCCACATCAATTTTCACATTTTCTTTCTGCTTAGAGACTGTCATTCTTTTCATATCCACAAAAGGAAGAAGGCATCATTACAGCCAAATTCTAGTAGCCTTGTATTCCACTGCTCTTAAAAAACAGAGAGAGCTTGGTTGACTGACTTTCAAAAGATGAAAAAAAGTATGAAGAAAATGAGTATTTCCAAGTTGGTATTCACAGCAAATCAGCAAGGAAAAGAATTTGCTTCCACGAAAGAATGAAGAAGGCACCAGAACCAAAAGCTCCCATCACTCCTCATAGTGTAGCATCTTTTGGAGACTAAACTCTCTCATGGAGACATCTGTTTTATGTGCTCTGTCATGCAAGAAAAAGCCTAGACCAAAGGTTATCTCTGTGAGCTGTCTTTCCTCATAAAGGGATTAGCATTGCTAGGCACAACATTTCATGGCAAGGCAAAGGAGATGCAACAGGTTAAGTTTAAATTACAAAATTGAATCCAACACCTAAGCTGACAGTCAGTCGCTCTCTCTTTTGACTCCTTTATTTGAAAGCAAAATATCCTCTATGGTTTTGTAAAACAGAAAAAATAATATCTGCTAATTTGAAAGCAGAGGCCAGGCCTTTTCGGTTTATCCTTATTGTTGCAAGTGGGATATGCTTTAGAAAATGTGCTCCAAATAGAAGTTGTAACAAAAATGTTTTGAATCAGAATGTCCCAAAGTGCATTTTGAGTTAATTACAGAGTGCCACAGGCACTTTGCTGACGTGTCATCAATAAAAGTCATAAAAACCAAGTATATTGCATTTTCAAAAGCACATTCTACCTGAAGCAGCTATTCAATTGCCTGCACATTTCCACAGAGCTCTGCAGAGCACCCATGATCTCAGTGGGAGTGGCCTTTTGATGGCCATCTGACACCAGAAAAACAGAGTCACCCAATGAGAAACGGAGAGAGCAACAGAGCAGAGATTTCCATAGGAGGTTACAGTGATTTAAAGAGGGTTTAAGGAACAGCAATCCTGGAAGAAGTCTTTGGCTGGTGTTAGCTGCCACAACTCCTCCTGGCAGTTCTACAGCTGCTCGTTCTATAGTTGGGAATCTACTTCCCTGATCCTTCCAGATATCCAGACTCCCTGGCTTAATACCAAATTCCTCCTCCCAAAGTATGTTAGCCAGTATCCAATTACATGTTATCACAGTAGCAGTATCAGCTGGCATCTTTCTCTCTTTTGGTTTTTTCTTTATTACTTTGATAAGAAATTCAAATAGTCACTTAAACATGGAGACCAAGATAGATTATATATGTAAATAGCAGGGCTCTTGGTAGCCAAGTGAGCTTTATTGTCCTCAAAATACTCTGTTCTCTTACACTAACAGCAGATGGTGGGAAAGGACTGGTTTTCTCTCATCATAACTGCAAAATACTATCAAAAAAGAAAATTTTTTTGTTTCAGCTGTTATAATTGATTCAGTTGTTTGAAACAAGAAACTAGCTACTGCTTTGAAATAAAAAGCTGGAAAAACTTCTAATTCCATGGCATCTCTTTCAAGTTCTGTTCTATCTTTCGAATCTTGGCTATTGAAGACAAAATCTCCTCACACAAAGACACTTTTTTCAGTGAAACTCCTGTTCTATTAAAATTGATCAGAGATTTGCCAGTGATTTCATTAATGTCAGGATTTGATGCAGATATCTCTCCTATATGTACACGACAGAAGAACTTTGCATAAACAAGAGGGGCACTGGAATGACTTCCCTCTACTAAGGTCAGTAGCCCATATTTTGAAAGCATATCTTTAAAAGAATGAAGTTCATGATTTTCATTTCATAATAAAATTTGTTCTCAGATCTTATAACATAAAAACCTTTAGACCTTTAGCAGCAAAGAGTTTGCTATTGCCATATCAATACATGATTCCATGGCAAAAACATCCCTTTTTATATCCCTTTTTTGAGGTTTTGGTAACGCAGAGAATTTTTTTATTACTACTCACAGTCCACCTCTCTGTAAAACCTTAATACACTTCCAACATCCACCTTTGCTTTAAAACACTGATAATTATAATTATCCAATACATTCCAGCATGTTCTTGCTACAGACTAAGCAAAAGCTTTTGGGTATAATTTTGTTATCTAGCAAGCTCCGTTAACAGCACAAATAGCTTGAGGTGCTTATACCACAGCTGCACCTACGGAATATTTCATTAGAAAAGTGCAAAAGGGAAAACCACATTTACTTCAGCAAGACCTAGTACAGCTGCAACCATACACTCAGTATTTATCAAGTATAGGGCTATTATGTGACTTCAAAGTCCATCAAATATGCTCCTTACGAGCAGCACTTGACAACTATTTGCTTCCCCTCCAGACCTGGGATCTGCCATCACAGGTTCCTCCTAATGAGGTCCTATTTTAAGGAACATGACTTAAAATACAAAACCAATGAAATATATTTATCAATATAAATATGGAGAGGGGCTTGATTTGTATTTCAAGTAACTTCAGAACTGAATACTAGCTGGGCTGACACTATGGCCTCTCCTCCTAACTCAGCACCTATAGCAGACACCATCATACTCCACAAGGCTTCCAGCAGAGCCAGTGGGAGGAGGATAACACCTTCCCCTCCTCTTTCCCACTGCTCTGACTTGCCGATATAAGGAGGGAACAATCAGGTATTTTATCATTTCTATGAAAAACACCTTTTTTACTGTAAGGACAGCCAATTGCTGGAACAGGCTGCACATAGAGATTGTGCAGTTTCTGTCCCTGGAGGTTTTCAAGACATGACTGAGTAAAGCTCCAGGCAACATCACCTGACCTCTAAGCTCTCCCTGTTTCAGCTTGAGGACAAGCTCGATGCTGCCTTAGGTTCTTTCCACCCTGCATCACCCTACAATCATGGCTTAAGTATGCATTTTTCTCTTTCATTCCATCAACCAATTTTTGATGATCACCTTCTTTCTTAGTTTCGCTCTAGTTTTCTCCTTCCAAGATTACAGAATCATAAAATGGTGTCTGTTGGAAGAGACCTTAAAGACCTTAAAGTTCCAACGCCCCTGCCGTGGGCAATTAGACCAATTTGCTCAGAGCTCCCATCCAAGCTGGCCTTGAACACTTAAAAGAATGGGGCATCCACAACTTTGGGCAATTTGTGCCAGAGCCTAAGCACCCTCACAGTGAAGAATTTCTTTCTAATATCTAATCTAAATCTATCCTCTACTAGTTTAAAGCTACTTACCCATCTCCTCTCACTACATGCCCTTGTAAAAAGTCTTCATGTTTGTTGTAGGCTCCCTGCAAGTACTGGAAGTCTGCAGCTAGGTCACCCTGAACCCTTCTCTTTTCCAGGCAGAACAATTCCCATCTCTTAGCCTTTTCTTCACAGGAGAGATGTTCCATCCCTCTGACCATCTTGGCAGCTTTCCTCTGGACTTGCTCTAACAGGTCCATGTCCTTTCCTGTACTGGGAACCCCAGAGCTGGATGGAGCACTGCAAGTAGGAGTCTCACAAGAGCGATCTTGGCTCTTCTCTCCTGCCAAGATTGCTCCCTCTGCTACCGTATTCCTTTGCTGTTGCAGGGCCAACCCGGCCAGCATATCACTGCACCAACTTTTTCATTTGTAGAGCCATCCCCAGTGAATCACTGATGTCTACATTGGTGCTCCACAGAGTTTGAGTCACGAACTGCTACAGATCTCAGGAAATTAAGACCCATGCTCTCACATAATTGACAATGCAAAAGAAGTAAGCCAGCTACACAGGCCACTGATGTGGCATCACAGACTACAATCAACCAGCTACAGACTCCCATTTGGAAGCCACAACTCCATTTTACTGCTTGCCTTTTGCAGCACAGGTTTGAAAGAGACAAAGCTTTATGCACCACAAAGATAGCAGTGGAAATGGCACTGGAGCAACCTCTTTGGTTTCAAACAAGGACAGAGCACTAAGTAAGTTTATACTCAGTTCATATTAGGACTTTATTTTGCAGTCCAAACAGACTAGAAATTCTTTTAAAATCTACATCTGAAGAAAACAGACAGCACGCAGTGAAAAGAAAGCAGAAAGTTCTGTCTTCCCTCTTATAGGAGATCCAACACAAAGTATCTTTTCATATTTGTAATTGTGTTGCAACACAAAACACTGAAGTAGGAAATGCTAACAATGCTGGGTGATGTTTGCAACTGATATAAACCAGCAACTTCATAATCACAAGATTATTCCTTTCTGTAAAGCTGACCAACTCTAAGACAAATTATTTTAGCATCTTTTTATTAGAAGACAAATAATAATTAAATAGCTCTGTTTTCTCAGGAAGGAAGCTAGCTTGTATGGCCAAAAGAAACCTATTCAAATTATTAGTCATGTGACAATCAGATCTTTTACTGCACTGAGCTTCAGCATGCTAGGCTGTTGGTCTGGCCTCCTCAAACACTCCTTCCCAGGCATCCAATAGCACTTTGCTCTTACTAAATGCAGTACTGAATCCTGCCAGAAAAAGAGAGAAAGAGACTGTTCATAAAGTACCAACTGTGTGCTCCTTACAAACTGGCAGAACTGACTCTGCTTGCATTCTTAGATTAAAAATCACTAACAGTGAAAAAGTGTATGCAGTTGGGTGCTATTAAACTGAACATCAAGTCAATGGAGAATTTCTATGCAGAAAAGGAATGAGACAGGTTTTTTAACCTGACTTTGAATATTAAGAATAAAGCCCACGTGGTAAAAAAAAATACAGCATAAAACACTAATTAAATTCTCTGTTCGATTCTATAACATTTCTTCTGAATTATATCCTATGGGTTTACCATTCTTAATGTTCCATGGCAGTTTTCCCAAAAGGATTCCTCACAGTATTCTTGAACAATATTCTGCTGGTTAAATGTTAACAACAAAAGCTAACACGCATCAAGCCTATTCACTTGCTTTTAAAATGAATAAACAGGCACTCCATTGTTGATTACCACATTCCTGTATCACTGGAAGACTGCCAGCTCCAGTACGTATATAACGTTAGTATTTGTTTTTTTGCTGAGTGGCAGTCCTTTGCGGTAATTATCATCTTGCACCTAAAGTAAATATTATTCTCTCGCTGCAAGTAGAAATAAAGGATTGACTCTGCCTGTATTTTTACTGTTTGCCATCCAGTCCGTCCCGTCGGTACGCTACGTGCCCATTAAATGTAATTCCTTGAGCCCTCGTTACTGGGGCCATCTCTTTTGTCTGTTAACTAGTGAATTACGAGGATTAGTCCCTTCTCAGAAGATCACCGGCGCAGAAACTCCACGGGCCGTAACCGAGCAACTCGTCTCCGAAAAATTACCCGGAGTAAGAGCTCCAAAGCCGGCGCCTGGGAGCGCCGCGGGGCCCCAGGAGCGCTGCGGGACGGGCGGCCGTGCCCGGGGGCCCCGGGGCAGCGCCCCCCACGCGCGGAGCTTCACCCCGAAACGCGTGCGGGGGATGCGAAGGCTGCAGCGACACCGCCTCCAGCCCAAACTGCCCTGAATCGGCGGCACGCCGGGGCGGCGGGTGACAATGCGCCCATTGATGCGGCTGGACCGGCGCTCCCGGGTGCGTCCCCGCCAGCGGGCAGCCCCTGCGCGGACCCGCTCCTCGGCGGTGCTCGGCGCGGCCCTTCCGCCGCGACAGCCCGGAGAGCTCTACTCCATAACCGCGATGACGGCGATCACCGACACAACCCGTGGCTTTGCCCGTGAAGTTAGTTTTTCTGGGACGTACGCGCCTGCATAGGGCGGGCACGCTCCAACTCGGGCAAACTCCGCAGCAGGTGCCGGGAAGACCCGGCGAGCGCTCCGCAGCATCTCCATCCCCCAACCCCAAAC